>JAVQJZ010110777.1:0-12562 GCA_036025355.1 Leiopotherapon unicolor | reverse complement strand
AATGAGTTCACTGTACTCAAATGGCCTCCACAGTCACCAGATCTCAATCCAATAGAGCATCTTTGGGATGTGGTGGAACGGGAGATTCGCATCATGGATGTGCAGCCGACAAATCTGCCCAACTGTGTGATGCCATCATGTCAATATGGACCAAACTCTCTGAGGAATGCTTCCAGCACTTTGTTGAATCTATGCCACGAAGAATTGAAGCAGTTCTGAAGGCAAAAGGGGGTCCAACCCGTTACTAGCATGGTGTACCTAATAAAGTGGCCGGTGAGTGTATATATTAACCTCTTTTATAGGTCTTTGCAGCATTGCACTATTTTCTGTTATAGAAAAAATACATACAAAAACGATTATAATACAAGAAAGTATAGTACAAGAAAACAAAAAGGCAAAAAGTAGACTTTCGGATCTGTGAAGACAAATACATTAAAATAGCATACAGTATAAATAGCAGGAAGCGAAACAAAATGTCTTGCATGAACCTGAAGACTGACGCAGGATAAAAACACTAAAAGCTAATGTGATTTATTTCCACAATGCTTCCACAATGGGAGAAATGCGACGCTGGACAAACAACACATGGTCTTGTAAAAAACAGAAGAAGAAAAAAAAAAAGTGGAGACATCTTTACATAGTTTCCCCTGAGGTATTGTTGCCTTTAACCTGTTTCACTTGTGAGCATAAAGGAGGGCGTTAGAATTCCTCCGGGCGAGCCTCTCCTCTTGTTACCCTCTGCTGCTCCTATTCCTCTTGCATACAATGGCTGTCCTTGAGTTGGATTACTATAAATTAGTGAACAGGTACAGGTAATGCTGCATCATACCTGTTGTTCATTTTGAAAGTGTGCTTTCAAACATATTGGGATTAAGTTGCCCTTTGGGAAGACACGCACGGATTGTCACATCTGTTGGCAGCGATGTTTGCACCCACTCTGGCTGTGTAATCTCTACCGTGAAGTATGAAAGTTATATGGAGGCTAAAAATGCATATACACATACAGTCAGGAGCGTATACACTAAAAGTCCATGAGAAAGAGAAATGCGAGACATGGCCTTGGATAAGCTGATGTGACAGTTCTGACAAGTCTCCATCCACTCCATTAAACAGATAACACGGCCATTGCCTGTAGCAGAAACGTTGCAAACCATGCCTGATTGCACCCCAGCATATAAATACTATACATCCAATCACAGCTGACAAGCCAGCTCCCAGAGTTGAAACCCTTCTCCTCTCTGCAGCATCACAGCATGGAGGAACAAGGCTGCAGCTAGGGCTAGCAAGCGCGAGCAGCCAGCATTTCCTAAACAAAGGTCCAGTTATGCAATCTGCCTCGCTGGCCCCGTGTGACTTTGAGGCAGCGGTTGAAAGCAGCAGATTAGCACCCCGCTGGCCCCGGGCCACTTACTCCTCTAATGCTTGGGTCTGGCGCAATATGACCTGAGCATTATCCAAATCTCAGCAGCAGGCAACAACAGGCTATTAATAACTGGATAACTTGACAAATTACAACATGCGACTTACTGATAGAGATTAAAGAAGTAAAGACACCCGATTATTGACATGGTGTTATGCAAGATATGAAGACACAGTCATATGACTTCATGAAAAAAATGACAACAAACAATAATCTCTTTGTGGGGAATGAAGTTTCAAGCTGGTATGTGATTGTGTGTTTGTGTAGAAATCTTTGTGAGTGTGTGTGTTTATGCTTGCAAATGTGTGTTTAGCGATCAACTAAAATCCACAGAGCTTAGTATCCAGTAAAAGTCAGATCCCTGCGTTGACTCCTGTGACTTTAACACGCCCGACACACCACAACCTACAAGCACTGACAAACACACCTAACACTTACCTCCAGGCTTCACCAAAAAGTAACCATGCTCTTCAGAGTATTACTGCGTAATATCCTGAATCTTCCTTGCAATCAGTGCTGGTGATAAAAAAGAAAATGTCCTGGGTCGATAACTCGAGTTTGTTCTGTAGCTTCAATGTGAGACTCAAGATGTACCACTCAGTGTGCTGCAGCAAATCCCGGTAGCTGTTCTCTTGTTTCCACCCAAAAATGTTTTCAAACCTTCAGAGAAAAGCATCCGTGAAAAGACTTGTGACAAAAGTCAACATATGGTGACACAATCCAGCAGTGGCCAAAAGCTAGGAATGTGCGAGCGTCTCTGGGTGGGGTGGCTGGATTGTCCTCAAGGATTCTGTGTCCTACGCCTCTTCCTTTCATCCACAAGGAAAACCAAGAGAACCAGCATTTCACCTTTTCTTTTTTCCCAGAGTATAAACTAAAAAAAAGGCAAAAGGCAAAAAGCGAGCTGAATGAAGGTGTCCACCAGTCGATGGGATGGAATGCCTGGTCTGAAAAAAGACAAAAACAACAGCTCGGAATAAACCAGCCCGATTTTGTGGCGGGTGTGAGCTGAGAGACAGAAGACTGGCCTGACCTGTCCGCTCCCGAGACGGACTGAGATGTGAGCTCTGAGGGGAACTCTGCTCTCAACAATCCTCCCCGCTCACATGCATGTCCGGGTGAAGAGAGCACTTCATGTGCATGGCGCTAACTCCTTCAGACCATTCCGGCTCACGCTGCCCAAAGGCAAAGTGGCAGTCAGGGAGAGGAGGAGGAGGAGGAAAAAAAAAAGGAGGGGGGGTGGTTTTATTATATGAGTGTGTGTGAAAAAGAGCTTTTGAGTGAATTAGTGTGCTCTGGGAAGAGTGTGTGTGTGTGTGTGTGTGTGTGTGTAACTGTGTGCAAGTGAGCATGAGAAAGAGGTAAAAAGGAGAAAGGGGAGTAGGAGAGTGAGAGGGAGCGACTATGTGCGTGTAATGTCTGTGAATGCAGGGCGCAGAGACTGTGGGTCAGCGATGCGTAAGTGTGAACGCCACTGAGTTGCGGCATGATCGTCACAAGGCCAAGGAGCCCATCGGTTCGACAGCCACTGCGGGGATAATCTTTTCAACTGGACTATAATCAAACAAATTTACACTCGTGTAAAGACGACATGAGAGTACACAACCTAGTCATGCGACAGGCTTTTATGTTTGACCCGTGCCTTCCAGTCAAAGCTTTTGTCTTAATGCTACTGTAGCTACCTGCATAAAAACAACACCGCTCGTAGCACTGAGAGTGGTGCAGAGCTTTTAAGGGTCCTATAGAATGGGTCCAGTTCTTGCACTGAGATGGGAAGTTAAAACCAGATTTTTATTGAACAATGCAACTGGCTTTGGTCAGTCTGGCCTACTTTCAACTGTAATGAGTCTCCTTTGTCTCTAGATATGGTCATACATATTCATAGCTGGTGATCTAACCTTAACCTTACTCGTAATTCTCTGAGACAGTAGCTTGTCAGAATTTTCAAAACCTCTACTTATCCTGGAAGAGGTTTTGTTCGGTACACATGCACATACACAACACTGCTTTTTTTCCTCGCTTCCTTCCTTTCTTTCTTTGAGAAATGCAAACCACACAGCATGTTTAAAAAAAAAGACTCAAAGATCCTAATTGGGTTGTTTGTTGCATTGTGTTTAGCTCTTCTTCTGCTGGATTATCTCTGCTGGTCAGATATGAAGACCTACCTGTAACACGTGCTATCGGAGCAGGGGTTGTGCACCCGTACGATGATGAAGACGTGTTGAAAGTGAGAGCGGATGGTTTTGGGGGTGAAGGGGTGAGCACCGGGTTCCTGAAACACGATGGTCACGATGTCATTCCCTATGTGGCGCTTCCTCAGCAACTGATCATTGGGAAACAACAAAGTGTTAATTAAGGAAGCATGGGACTTGAAACAAAGTCATACCAAACATATGGCACATTCCACTCAGTGCAGTCAAAAACATGTCGCTACTTTAAGCTTTTAAAATGAAAGTTGGATGGGAATCAAATCTGGCACGAGGTACAAGTCACACATGCGTGCCTCTAAATTATACACCCTTTAGGGTTTTCTGTTTCCAGACAAAAGAGTTCTCCATTTCCTGATAAACAACTAATTGTATACCACAAAGGCTTAGGGGGGAGTTTCTATCTTTACCTGTTGTTTGTTGTTGGGTGTGTAAGGCAGCAGGGTCGACACATGGAACATGATCTCGTAGTCCTTGTAAGTTGTGTATAAGGAGTGAGTACCCGTGGAATCCGCTGCAGGAAGAAAAAAAAAAAGCAATATGGCGTTCATACCCATTGTATAACTGCAGTCATCCATCTCTCTCACATGTTTGTTCTGTGTGCTCAGTGTTTTCCATGAAGGACAGGATGCAGTTTCTGCCATAGCACAAACAGCTATTGATTTCTGCGGCGGGTGCGCCAGGGAGAAAATGACACTTGGAGGGAGATGAAAAGAAAAGATAAGTAAAGTGGAAGAGTCACGGGGACAAAGCCCCAGGAGAACAGTAAGGCCAGTGAAAGGAAATATTTGACCAAAAGCAAGATAAAGGAGCAAAGTACAAGCATTATAAAGAATAGTTTAATATGAAGGGAGTCAAGCACTTTGATTGCTAAATCTAAAGTGAAACTAACGTAGGGATTGCTGGTATTAAGCAATAGTTGCTTTAAAGGTGCAGCACAAATTCTGTGTGTGATCTAGAAGTGTGTTTTGGAGTTGTTACTTTTGGTGTCCAGCTGGGCTCTGTACTTGGTGAAGCCCTTGAGGCGAACCTTCTCCCCCAACAGTTGGAGGAACTCCTCCAGGGCGGGACCGGCTGTCTCGTTGTTGTACATTTCCTCCTCGGTGCTCTGACCTGCTCTGCAGTACATCACCCCCACCTTCACCTGAAAGCTCAGCTGAGAGAGCGACAAGAAAGCAGAGAGATTATTTCTATAACAGTTCATGTCAGGACAAAGTGCACCCCAGGAACAAAAAAAAAAAACACATTTGTACGTAGCTGCAAAAAGTTCTGCTCTGTTTTTTTTATCTTCTGGAACATCATGCTTTATCCTCATACCCCTTGTTCATCCAGTTTCATCAGCTGCTCTGTGACTTTGGGCGTGTTGAGGGCCAGTCTCAGGCAGGACAAATCCAGCTCGGGGAGAAGGTACTCCAGCACCTCTTTGATGGGCAGCCCTCGGGTGGTGCCGTGCTTAGAGGTGGAAGGCACTGCATCCTCCAGGATTGAGCCCCGCAGGGTTGTCAGCTGAATGAACAGAGATTACAGAAAGGAGCGTGAGGAGGGGAAAGAATGCATCCCAGGAATCCTCGGTAAGCTTTGAACTTTCTCTCAGAGATGGAACATACTGATAGTAAAACCATGCCAGTCCAGACAAAAAAATAAAAGTGCAAGTCTCTGCGGGATTTAAAGTAATCCCATCCTCTTATTTTACCCCTAAAAAAGCTGACATAAAACAACAAGACAATTATGACTGGAGGCCTTGGCTAAAAACAAAGTACTGAGGAAGAAGAGGTGGGAGGGCTTGTCCAAGCATTCTGTGTAAACAAAGTCTGCATTGTGCTGGGTTCTGGGAGTGAACTCAATCACTCCGCTATCATAAGCAGCTGGAACGGGCCGAGACTTTCTCTCCTGCAGGCTCGAGGCTCTGCAGGGCCTGTGTTTACAATGGACCTGTGTTCCCCATATTTGGGAGGTAGGATAGGAGGCGGGGGTCCTGTGGTACTTTGGTCTAAAGTGTGGGGGGTTTAATGACATGCACCTGTCCCGCTTTAGTCCACAACAAACAGCCTTAGGCAGGTGCCTTTACCCTCCGTCTGGGAACGTGCGTCCATGTAAACCCAAAACTGAGAACCCAAAATCCCAAACCAAACACACTGGGAGCCAACACTGCAACCAAATATGACAGTCTATTTTTACTGAAACACAAAAGTTAAGCTCTCCCCACAGTGGTTTGAGGTTGTCGGGCACTGACAGGCCTTGGAGGCTTGAGGATGAGCACACTTCCTGAAGTTTCTTCACACTTTGCTGATATTGGGAGACAGCTGAATAGCCCGAGGGCTGGTTGCATAAGAAGAAAGGAGGACTAGGGTGGGTTTTACCTCGAGCTGATCTTCCTAGTATGTAGCACGCATAGTAATAATTGAACTATACACACCTTCTATACAAATGAACAGGATATAAGACCCAAACGAGCAAGTCCAACTTTCTAAAAGCAAAATTAATTTCTTAACTTTCCCAAATTTGTGAGTGCAATAATAACAATGCGCTGTAAAGTTAAATTCATTCCACAGCAGAAAGGACTGATGTATTGTGGTGCTGAGGTTGAGGTCAGGGTGTGGGAAGGACAGGACACTACAGCTGACCTCGCTGGTTCTGAAGATGAGGCGGTAGTTGTACTGCTGGCCGTGCTCCTTGTCCTCCTCCAGCTTCTCCCTGCGCAAGCTCACTGCCACAGGGCCGAGCGCCTCGTCTATCCCAAAGTAGTTCCAGTGCTCTGTAAAGAAGGATGTGTCAGAGAAATGGGCAAATTTAAAAACCTACACTGGGAAATATAAAAAAGCTTTAAACAACATATATTAAATTAATCTTACCCCTCAGGTAGAAGAATTTCCTGTAGTAATAGGCTCCCAGGTCCACGTGCTCCACTATGTACTGTTTGCCCTTTTCACTGAGCGTGCTGGGACCTTCCTTTGGTCCCTCGAGCACCGCAACTCCAGCATTTGTGCAGTGTGTGCTCACAGAGGTTTCATACAAGTTTCCTTCCCCACTCAGGGACCCTGAGCCGCCACTGCTACCTCCTCCACTGCCCACAAGCCCATGATACCCCGCCCCGCCTGCTCCCAACCTGCGCCTCCCGATGCTATCCGCACCGATCTCGTTGCGGAAGCAGGGGCAGCTCAGCAGCATCTCATTGCTCTGTTCGTCCCCTGAGTCCAGACTGGGACTGTCCCTCGAATTAAGCTCTTCCTGGCTGCCACTCGGGGAGCTGTACAGCAGGCTGTGCGTGGACGAGAGCGTGGAGGTGGCCGAGGCGACAGCGGCAGCCGATGCGCCTGTGGTGGTGTTTTTCCTCTTGCCTGCAATCTGCCGCAGCTGAGCGACTTCGTTGAGGTCGAACAGCATGCTTTGAACATCGTAGTGGGCAAAGCCTTTCTGACACACCCAGGGCTTGAATGGAGGGCCCAAGTCGTCCGTCCGGCTATCCTCCACGTCGGACCCGGCCCTGGGGGAGTCCGACTCACCCCGCACATTCCGAAGTTTACGGAATATGGACTCACCCCCTGTCTCAGATTTAGTTCTTCTCTTTGGTGGCTTATCTCTGTCCTTGGCTTTAGGAGGCTGGCTGTCTACGGCGTCCTCTGGTAGATCAATGAGGGCCTGCTTGGGCCCAACATTCAGCATGTCCTCTAGTTTCTCTGGGGCAGGGCTACGCTGGTCGACTTTGTCTCCTTGATAGCCCTTAAGCATTTCAAAGAAGCTCTCTCCAGACGCCCCGTGCTGATCTATTGAGGAGGTGCTTCCATATTCTCGATGAAGAGGGGACCATTTGGCTCCTGACGGTGAACCCCAGTCCTCCCCACTGTCTCCGCTGGCTTCCATCTCGCTGATAGTCATGTCACTGTTGCTGCGCTGACGGATGCGTCTCTGTCGTGGGTTTCTGTGTGCGGGACCTCGGTAGTCCCCCGGGGCTAGATAACGGGTGTCAGGGCTGTAGTTGTTGGCCTGGGCCTGGGTCCGGTTCTTCAGAGTATTATGAATGTTACGCAGCATTGATGAGTCTTGAGGGCTCATTATAGAGCCTAACTTGATGTGACTTTTTCCAGCAGAGGGCACACCAGAGGTCTCAGGCTCTGTAGCTGGATGCCACACAACCCCTGTTGTGTCTTTTCTCGGGGGCCAGTCAGCCA
This sequence comes from Leiopotherapon unicolor, assembly GCA_036025355.1. NCBI lineage: Eukaryota > Metazoa > Chordata > Actinopteri > Centrarchiformes > Terapontidae > Leiopotherapon > Leiopotherapon unicolor. The sequence goes on along the minus strand of JAVQJZ010110777.1, from coordinate 4,766 downwards.
CCCGGGCCCGTACACCCATTTTAGGCACTCCTGTGTTCACAGTGGCATGGACGTTGTCTGTGCGGGTTGGCACAGCTCCTCCGTTGACCATACGGAGGTGGCGGGTGTAAAACTCATCGGTGGCGGGGATGGAACCCCCAACAGTGCGCTCCATGGATGGGCGCTTCAGGCTGGTCATGACACCAGTGCCACAGGCTAAAGGCACTTAGCAGGGAGACATGGCTGCCTCTGGGATGGGATGCTGCTGCCTGACCTCATGAGCAGTTTGATTGTCTGGATCAGCAAGTGACGAGGCAAAAAAAGGGAAGAGGTGAGCCCACCTCTTCAGCACTCAAGCCCGCATACTGTTTCACCAACTGTGTCGACACTGCCGCGGGACATATTTATTTACTCCAAACATATGATCCTGAAAAGAAAGGAAAAATCCATTACTACATAAAGTAAGTACCTGGAGAGCAGATTACCACAAACGCATCTGTATCGTGACTCAAAGATATGTAGGAGATTGAAATAAAAGTGACACCCAGCTGGGTAGTTGGACTTAAAATGAGATCTTAGTATCGGAAAACCAGACAACTTTACATTAGGTTTCTGTTACACTCTCCTTTATATGGGAGAAACCACAATAATAGCTCCTTTATAAGTTAAGGAGACAAATACTTGGCCACCTCTTTTTTACAAAGTTGAAACGTTATTCATATTCATGGACACCACATCTGAACTACAACTGAAACATATTATTAAACAACATTGTTTCTGGGCATCTAGCAGAAGAACTTGAGTATCTGTCTTCATACCACAGGGCATATTTTTATGTAACCTTTCCTATGGAAATGTGTGAGAGCATCTTTATAAATATGCAAATGTTCCTCTCTATAGAAAGGGAGACACAGTATATATATGGAAACCACAAACCTGCCTGCAGAACAGAATGTGGATTTTTTTTTTTTTCGCCTCTGACGGCTTTTTACGAAGCAGTGAAAAGTCACCGACATGTTCAATTTCAGATAAGGGTGCCTATTTTTCAAAGCAATTTCAGAATAAGCATCGAGGGGGAAACATGAAAGCTCAGCCAAAATCCAAAATGAGTTCAACAATGTGTGTCATTTTTGAAAGTTTAAGCAAAATGATGCCTTCGCCGCAATCTGTTAATTTACCCCAATAGAGTGGTTGAGGTGATTTAGCTGACAACTTCATAAACCTGTTCTGGACTTGCATCACAACCTAGATTACATATAAGTAAGAGATCCTTCAGTAAACTTCAATCTCTTCAACTAGGATGCCTCTAAACCTCTGCCTCTCTCCTCTCAGTGACTCTCGCATGCCCCTTCAGTAGCCAGCATCAGTGAATTGTGATGCCCAGTTGAAGTTTTTCTCCGTCAAATATCGCAAGCTGCACATCAAAAAGCAAAGGGGCCCTTTGAAAGTCATCGGAGAAGAGGGTGATGATCCCCTGCCTGACAAATCGGGCCAATTTGGCAGTGAGACACTGGGGGAGATTAAGACTCCTTTCTCAGTCAGCTCTGCCTGGCTGTGGCTGTGATCACATTAGGCTCTCGCGATCAGTGCACTGCGACGGGCCTATACAGCAGAGCCACATTCACACCGCACCCCAACATCAGGGCCAAGTCTTTCCTAACTAAGATACATGCACAAGTTCAGAAAAAAGACACGCGCCTTTGCTTTAAACAATACAAGCAATCAAAGATGTACGTGTTTCTGAGTCAAAGACATAAAAAAAGAGTGCGTAATACTACATAACATTACCACAGTGACACAGTCAACAGAGAGATGGGTCAAATGTTCCCCAGACGATGCAGTGTGTTTGATACTATCAGCAACAATTTACAAGTCAGGAAAAGAGTGAAAGTGTAACATCTCAGTGCTCCAGAGATGATTCAGCTTGAGAGTGCCTGAGGCAAAGCATCCCCCTGTCAGCCTTTCTACACGGAAGAGAGTTTTCTGACATCAGAACTCGAAACCTGTGCAGAGCGTGCAGCAGAGCCCTCTGTTAGTCCAGTATCAAGCAAAAGGAAGGAACAGAAGATCTTGCAGGAAGAATATTGCTCCTGTTATCGTCCATCAGCGTGTGTTGAGCTGTTATTTGGTTTGTAACACCCCTCCTTACTTTAGTCCTTTGAACCACAAACATAAAGCAGCAGCTAACAGGGTTCTAAAACAAGAAGGCCATTATATCAGGTTTCATATGGAGTCTGATAATAAGAAGATAAGAGCTCAATTCTTTGCATGAGAACATCAAACGGATGGGGCAATTTTCAGATTCACACCCAAGATATATCAGTATCATGGCTACGTGATGGGAAATCTTCAGCCAGAAGAAATTAGAGATGCTGAGAGAAGATACCTCGACACCGATCTTTCATCTCTCACATAAGGAAGCTCCCCAACTACATGCTCCTCTAATGAATGGTTGCTTATTCTTTGGAGCATGGGAGTAAATGTCTAGAGCAGATTAATAAAAACTCTAAGTAATTAAAAAAAAATCACTCATGTCCTACTGACATAAATAAGAGTGAAATTAGTCCAGGGATGTAAGTTAAACTTCAGGTCCGGTCCCTGAGTGTCGGGCCTCGTTCCCTCATGCTGCCGAGTGTCTGCGGGGAGACACAGAAGAATAGAAGCAACACACACAACACGCATCTGCACACACACGCGTCCCAGAAAACAGGCCTCTAATCTGCTCGCTGACGGACACGCAGACAGGCGACTGGCTTCCTGGTCTTTTCAGATTAAAATGAAGAGTGTGCCTTGTGTAACACTCACAAAAGACCCACAACATAATGCAGTCTCCTTCCAGCCCATCCTGCCATCCTCTATCCATCTCCTGCTGCATCTAACAGAGTCATTTTTCCCCACAAGTCTATAGGACATGTTCAGACAGCTAGAGCCTGTTGACTAAATGAGGTTAACTTCCTGTAATTGGGATTCTGACCTCCCAGCTGGTTGGTCAGGCCCGTCGAGAGGCGAGTGAAGCGGCGGTACAGATGTAGAGGAGGGGCTGTTGATATCATGGCACGCCTCTGAGGTGCCACAACTTTGTTGTTCTCGTCATAGGGATGAGTCTAGACACAGAGCACCTGCGTTCTGACAGATTAACATGCCGCTGAGGACTGAGCCTCCGTGTGTTACAGGTGACTCTGAATGAATCAGAAGCATGAACCTCGCTGACTCACAAATCTAAAAAAATCAAGAGAAACTAAAATAATGAGACCCGAGTCATCATCAAGGCTCAGCGTGGGGTGCTAGACGGTTTCAAAGCCTCCTGGAGGGGAAACACTGTTGCTGAGCTGGATCGGCTAGCTGGTGTCCCACAGAGAATTGACAACATGCCAGAGTTGAAAAACTCTTCATCCAGAGTCTCCAAACAGAGAGGGAATGACGTATCTTGGAAGACTGGGCAAGTGTCTCCAAAGCCGAGACAAAGGAGCTCAAGGATTGCCCCACAAGCTTGTAATTACTGCGTGCTTGAATAGGGCTAAGGGGCTGTTTGGCTGACACCATTGGCTTTCAAACAGGCACCCTACCATTTAGCCCATTGGCTCTCCCTGTCTTCTAATCTTTCCCTGCTCTAAGGACTAACTCGGCTGTTGGGCAGCAGGCACAAAGGTCCCTCTGTCCTGGCTTGGGCAAGACTGGGGCCCCATTCCAACATAGTGAAGTCTTTGAAAATTGCCTGGCACAGGAACCTCACTATGGCTGTGTACACGAGGCCCGCCAGGAAAACCAAATTAATGAGATGCAGGGGAAACTGCAGAGATAGAGATGAAGCAAACGCTGAACCAGAATTTTGAAAAAAAGAAAGAAACAGAAGCATCAAAGAAAGAGAGGAATACATTCGTGATGAGCACAGGAAGGCAGAAGAATGGCTGACCCCGGACAGGAAAATAGCAGGAAGGCTTAACAAAAAGCAGAAAATGATCTTGATTGATCAAGACTGTGTGAGAATAATATCGATGTCATTGAGATGGGCCGTAATGCACCGACTCACTGCAATTAACCAAGAGCTTTGAGGGAGTAACGTGGGAAAAGCCTTTCTTTCTGGGGAAGTTTGTATAAATAACAACGAAAGCTGCAAATACAAGACTGGAGCCAAACTGCAGTTAAACCTCAAACTCTTCCACAGTGAGCAAGATTTCCCATAAAGCTGTGCACCAGCCAGACAGGAGAATAAAGCTTCAGAAGAGAAAAATTCAATAATAAACAAATTCCACTGACTCCTACAAATCATTTCCTGTCACAGATGGAGGTTTGTTGAGTGTGAGTGTGAGTGTGTGGGTGTGGGTGTGGGTGTGGGGGGGATCCGAGATCTCCACACTTCCACGGAGGTGTAGCCTGCCCATAGGCACAACACAGGAAGTGTAACAAGGCATCTCCACCTCTCCCCGTCTCAATCTGCATTGCTCTTTTTTCCATTTGTTTTTAAAATACTCCTTTTCTGTCCGCTCCCCCCCGCCTGTGTGTGCATCTGGCTGAGAACCAGGCACAAACCTGCCCGTCTGATTGAGCAAACCTGGGAACCTGACACCTTCGGAGAAAAACAGGCAGGCCTGCTGGCAGACAAACGATATCGGCGTCATCCAACCGCAAGCCGAGATCCTGGAATTCCACCAATTTCAGGAGAGGAAGTGATGAACGTCTGTGAGTTGGGGGGGGGGGGGGGGGAGTGGGGCGTTTTCAGGCAAACGGTTGGAGACAAGTACAATGCTGTCTGACCAATTTTTAGTCGGTAATAAAAAAATTTAAAA
>JAVQJZ010110769.1:0-38375 GCA_036025355.1 Leiopotherapon unicolor | reverse complement strand
TGGGAGGTAAATCAAATGTGAAGTATTAGTGAATGCAGCAAAATGTCCATTAAATATGTATCATGACTGTATGATGCTGATTTTACACTTTGAGGTGAATCTTTATTGTTTAATGCCCCCTTAACTGAGTAAATAATCAAGATTGCAATACCATACCACAAAAAACAACATACAACCTTTACAACACACTTCATTAACTGCATTGTAAGAACTGGTACATTGACAGGCTTTGTTAGTTTTATTCAGTTTAGTTAGAAATTTGCAGTATGAACACTAAATGAGATCTGTTCAGGACTAAACAGCAGTTCCACTTCTACACCACTCTATGGACACTGGTGGGCTGTGTGGGGCAGAGTCTCTTGGCCAGACACTGGTTTCCCACAGGGTGAAATCTCACCACTAGTTTGCAGACATGCAAATGTTCGTGTGCCGAGAGAGGAACACTTTCCTTTGGGTCTGGCAGTATAAAATAGAGCTACTGTGCAGCACAGAATGTAAGACTGGCAGTGATACTGCAGTCAGCATCACATTTACCCTAGATTTGTGCAAGATTCAGGCAATGTTTCTGGAGAGAAACTTTTCTAATGCAAATTATAAAGCCAAATTTACTGCACATCTTACATTTTTATCGCTCATGGAAAGACTCATTTTTTATTATATCCAACTCTGGTTTAAAAACCCTTTGAGCAGGCTAGTTTTATCTGCCATCTCTGATAAAGTTTTACAGTCTTTTTCCTGGCCAAGATGAAGGCAGTTATTATAACAGGGCTGCTTACACAATACAGAGGTGGTGAACTTTAGCAGGCTCTCACCCCTGCAGAGTGTCATAAGACTAGCCACTTTGTTTTTAGGTTTCACCCCCCCAGAGATGCTCTTTCTGCCCCAGCGATCACATACAGCTGACTACCAATAATTAGCGCAATTCTTCAGCCCTTCATTTTCATCTTGGGCTTTCAAACCCAGAGTGAGGTGCTGTATTAGCAAGTAGCTAAAAGAGCAGATTTTTTTAAGAAAAATGAAAGTTGCAGTTGTGGGTTTCAGTGGTTTATCTAATGAAAATGAAATACAACATAATTATCTTGATTACTTACAAGGAGGAATCTCTGACCTAAACCATTAACTCTGCTAGGGTTGTAATTAAAGAGCTTCATGCACTCAAAGGGTAACCAGTGTTTGGATAGGACACTTGTTGCCGAAAATAATATGCAACTGATTGGATTAATAGCCTAAACCACTACTTGGACAGCAATAGATCAACACGATGATTACCACTATAAATCAGATTAATCAGGAATATGTCAACTTCACCCAGTGTTGTGTCCCAACGTGAACTACCACCGCTCACATGATTAAACAGGGTCAGAACAAGACCTCCCACACTGCAACACTTCCCGGGCCAACTGATGTAGAGCACTGACATCAGCACAATAACTTCACTAATCAGTGGTTATTATGAAGACTAATGCTTGGGCCGCTCAGCCGTGTCCAATGCATTATCTAGTTCAGTGGAAGCTATTTGACGGGGAGGGGTGAAGCAGTACAGTAACGTAGTCCAAGTGCAACTTTCCACCGGAGGGCTGGTGAACCCACAGAACCAACAATCTGCTGTCTTGTGCCAAATAACCGAAACGACCAAGCCTTCATGATTTTACTGGCTGTTGTTGTAACCTACAAATAGAACTGGACTAATTTATAATTGGTTCAGGGTAATGCATATCATTATCATTGCTTCAGTAGTCTTAAATCAAACTTATACAGCATTTTTAGTACCTTTTTCAGACTTACGTATATTACACAGTGTGAAACTGGTCATTTACAGATTCATTTACAGGCGTCAAACATTTGAGGAGTCAGGAAACAGGTCAGAAACATCACTGCACAGCCGTCAGAAGTTTGACACAATCACTTCTAATTTCTCCCCTCTGGTAGGCGCTACAGAGCACTGTGGTGACCGCCAAAAGAGCCAGAGGAACCAGACACAAGAGCAGCTGTCTTTCCACACACCGTCACTCTGACGAGCAGTTGAATCAGTCATATAATCCTGGAATACTAAAACATTGAGTTTAACAACAAACGATAAATTACAGGGTTCACAGTTTTAGTATATAACATCATATGTGTTGTTCAGCTTATCCAGTCCTTGTTTTTTGCAATTTAATCTACTTCTATCTCTCTAAAAAACTGTTCTGATAACTGGAATCTGGCATCAGTTTCTCTGTAAAGACTGACGATTCAGACTGTCCTGTCCTTTATTCCTTCACACATCTGACTATATGCTTATGCTCATATGCATCGACACCCTCTGCAGTTCGGCTGCAGTCACACCGCTAAAGACAAACCATATGTAGTGAAGCACACTGCTTTGCTTGGACAAAGCAGCTGGCATCCCTTGCTATGTGTCCTTGCTTGTGGTTCTTACAGTGGGTGATGTGAAGACAGGAGCTTTATCTTGTCAAGATGTCTGGACTGTAACTGGCGAGAGTTAAATAAAACATAAATTTAACATTTAGAAATGTTGGATTGACAATAAGTAATAGTTTTCATTCTCAAATTGAACCAAATTCACATTAAAGCATCACAGAGCTCCCGGTATTGCTCCTGAACCTCAACATGTCATTGAACCATTAAATCACATGCTTCAGCTGCTGGTCGTGCTCAGCTCTGAAATGCGACAATTTTATGGGTGTGATTTATTTTAAATAACATTTTGTCTGCAGTCTAATAAAAGTGCATACTTTATATAGTGGAGTTCTCATTTTGGCAGGTAACTTATTCTGAAACTTCTCCGTCTACATCTACAGCCCCGACACAACCCACACGACTACTTTCACATCTCTGCTTCATCGGATTCTGTGCTCCCTTTACATGGATTCCTGTGCTCTGCTTGGTTTGCAAAAGTAGATATAAAAAAGTTGAAAGTAAGTCTTCATCTGTTCTCCCCACTTACCCGCCCGAGACAGATAAACGGGCACTACCCCTGCTCCTCTTTCCAATCCACTTCTCCTCCCTTCCTCCCCGGAGTCCAAATCTTACTTGCACACACATACATATGGAAGTGTGTCTTCCCCGCTAATATCATGCATTGTGAAAACATTCCTGCATGTTCTCTCATCCAACTCAAACAACTAGTACCAGTATAACATTGGTTGTAATTTAAAATAAAATAAATATTAGTCTTCTAAAATATAAAGTAAGATTGATAAATGGATAGCTGGGATCGGGTCCAAGCGGTGGCCAAAAGCCAGACTTCAGCACCATCTGCAAATGTTTTAGGGGAAACAGTTGTTTCACTGCGAGCTGATACATCCAAGGTGTACGGGTTACGCTCGATAAGGTCAAGACAATAACAGTCAAGGCATCAGTATTCTTCGACAGCAGTACAGAATCACTGCAAAGCCCGACTAAACCTTCAATCATCGAGCTGGCTGGCAACCACCATGCCCCCCCCCGCTCCACATTCACCTTCATCTTCCTCTCCCACCTCCCTTCACTCTTGCTCCCTGTCAGCTCCCATCAGCCTCCCCTCTGTGATGCTCAGAGAGGAATTTTACAGCTGCTGTCAGCTTACTATTCACACACACACACACACACACGGACCAAAACACACAAGTGCACGCATGCACGCCTCACACTCGCAATAACGCGCAAAGACACATATGCACATAAATCACATAAGAGAGCACGCACACAAAAAGCCACATATGCTCGCCACACTCTCACGCACACGTGTACACATGTCGCCTTGATGACAGTTTCAGGCTGCTAATTAAATGAGACCGTGGTGTGAAAACTACTTGAAGAAACTAAAGCAGAAAGAAACCTTAAAAGTCACACTGGGAGACTTAAAGGAGCAGTTCGACATTTTGGGGGAAGAACACATATTCGGTTTCTTGTCCAGAGTAAGATGAGAAGACTGAGACCGCGTTAATGTCTTTATGGTAAATGTGGAGCTATTGCCAGCAGCGGGTTAACTTAGATTAGCATAAAGATCAGAAACAGGGGCAAACAGCTGGCCTGGCTTAGTCCAAATGTGACAAAATCCACCGAGCAGCACCTCTAAAATTAAGCAATGTTCAGTCTGTATGAAAACTGAAATGCAAAAATTACTATTCAGCATTTTATAAGGGGTGTGCGCCAGAATATTTCTTGGCCATTGTTAGCTGCCAGACAGACAGTCAATGGAGAAAACAGGGATAGTTTTTTTTTTTTTATTTTGGTGGTGATTAAAAACAGAAAAATGTTAATTAGTGAGATTTAGAGGCACTGGTAGGTAGATTGTGTTGTCTTTGCACGGAGCCAAGCGAGCTGTTTCCCCTGTTTCCAGTCTTGGTGTGAAGTTACTCAGCTGCTGGCAATAGCTTCGTACTTAACGTATGGACACGTGAGTGGTATTGATCTTGTTATCTAACTTCTCAAAGCAAATAAGCGCATTTCCCAAAATGTTGCACTTTCCCAGTGATACTACACGCCTCAGTGTGTGCAGAAACACATGTGATGGAATGAGCTCCCTTTGTGTGCCAGCTCTTTGCCTTTGTGCATCCCACATATGAGATGAAGACAAGGGAATGGGGAGGCTAAAGGAGAGACAGGTGGGGAGACAAATAAGCAGCCAGACGAGCAGGCAGACTGAGAGGCATACAGGAGCTCAAGGGTTCAGAGGTCAGATCGCTCACAGCAGTCAGCTCAGTTCGGACCAGAGGGCGTTTCTTAATACTCAACGTCTTCAAACGATACGCTGTCTCCTCTTTGCCTCTCACTCTGCTGTACCTGCAGTGAAGCATTGTACTGTCAGACTGTTTCAAAGTTCAAAGCTCTGGAAACTTTCCAATCAGCTGTGTGTGTATTTGCTGAATAAATATAAAGACTCGACTCACACAGAAATATGTCAGCGGTATGTTTTCATTCACATGATTACAGTCACTTTGGTGCAGAGTGAGTATTGCAGTGTGTGCACACGTGTGTGTTTGTGTGTGTGTGTGTGTGTGTGTGCGGGTGTGTGCCGGAGAAGGAGGGGCAATATAACTTCAGCAGCAGCTGACACTGTAAAGATTTCCTGAGCCTCCAAACATATGGTAGAAATTGTCTTCCTGATGGCATTTTATCACTGATTAAATCCAGAATTGGCAAACTTAGGCAGAAATCTGGAAGTAAGTTTTATATATGTATCAGTTTTATAGGCTTAGAGCACATTACTTGCAGAATGACGGCGTTCTTATGTTCACTTTTTCTTATTTATCTGTTGCATCTGAGAGAAAGATGGTCATTTGGTTTTGATACTGCAGTACTGTATCATCCATCCCCCTCTTGTCTTTCAAGACAAATACATCCTTCATGTGTGACACTGTTGCTAATTTAACAGGACACAGATTGTTTGAGAAATACAATAAACACCTTGCATAAACCCTCGGGACAAAGGGTCACAGAGAGCTGGAGTCCTGTCCAACTGTTGGCTTCTGCTCCTCCAGCATCCTTTGCTCAGTGTTATTTATCACAGAGGTCTTCTTTCATCACTCTCTCTCAAATGCTGTAATGTGATACAGAAGTTTTCTTTCCATATCTCAAGCTAAATAGCTATCTATTTCTGTTCTGGACACCCGAACACCCAATGTACGTGAACTTTTAACATTCAATCAGCAGGCATGTCAGCGCCTCTGTGGCTCAGGCCCTTTAGATATGCGGCTGTGGGACGCTGACAAGATAATTGCTAAATCATTGAAATGGCAAGATGCTCAAATTCCATCTATGTTGAGATAAAGACATAAAATCCCCGTCGTCTGCTCGCTCCAGCTTTGCGGAAGATGAAATGCACCGCAGGCTGACACCTCTTCTGGAGCAGAGGCTGAAGCTGAAACAAACAAAAAAAAAAAGAACCTCATAAACCAGCTTGCTTACAATCACCTCTGATTCCTTTTGCTGTGATATTCTGACTCGGCGCCAGAAAAGATCACACCGTAAAGCGTCGCAGGTTTAATCTCCTGCATCGCAGCAGAAAAACTCATCTGGTTTTCTTTTGGGGGAGGATGAAATGCTCCAGAATATGAAACAAGCGCTCCCGATGCTTTGGCTCCCACACTCCTAAGCACTTCCATAAATGATTGTGGGGAGTTCACAAATGCTGGCTCGCTGCCTATCAGTGCAGCTGCGGAATACGGGAGAGATGGGAGACTGAGGAGTGGATTAAACGGGGTCAGAGGTCAAACTTCAGACTGTAATCCATCAGAAATTACTGATTACCTGCCTCAGGGTGTAATGTCCAGGTCATCTTTGGTTTGCAAAATCCAGACTACTGAATTAAAATAAATACTTTCATCACTCTTTGCACCATCGTTTTTAAAGCGCTGATGTGGAACCTGCATAACAAACAGTTGTTATTGCAGTCCCCTGGCATAGCATGGAAAGGAGGAACTGTGAGTGCTTCATTACCTCTCAAGCAAAACGGAGCAGGACGACCTGTTTTCCGCTTCTTTATCTCACACACAAGCCCATCTCTCAGCACAGGTGTCAAATGTGATTGGCTACAGGCTTTGCGTTTTTACACCCCCAACCACACACCCTACACCCCCTCCTCAAAACACACACACACACACATTCGTGCGCACACACCGCTCAGCAGCCAAGAGCTCAGTGTTTCCTATAGGCAGGCTCCCGGGGGGGTGGAGAGAGAGAGAGAGAGAGAGAGAGAGAGAGAGAGAGAGATTTAGCACTCAGTGCCACTTTCATAGAAGTCTGCTATTGCCATGGCGAGACGCAGCCTATTTAAGACAATCACATGATTTCACTGGGAGTCAAAATGGTCCGCGGGGGTCGCTGGGTAGAGAGATCGAGCGCGGCAGAGTGAGAGAGAGAGAGGGAGAGAGAGAGAGAGAGAGAGAGAGAGAGAGAGAGAGACTTTGAATACTGGTCTGAGTGGGGAAAAAAGGAAAATGACTTGCCGGGAGAGAGGACTCAAGCGATTTGCCGCGTCGGGAAAGTTTGCTTGGAAATGAATGGAAAGCAAAGTGGCACAGCTGAGGAGGGAGCCTGCATCTGAAACGTGTTGATGCTTCATTCACCAGCAGCTCCTGCAGAACCGCCGCTGCTGCTGCTGCTGCTGCTGGACGTCTTTATTGGATCTCTTGGGGCTCGCTGGCAAGTGGCCGTGCGGTTTATGCGTCTTTTTTGTGCGTAAAGGTGACCGAGCACCGAGATGACTTTCCGTCGGAGACACTGCGCGCTGCTGCTGTTCCACCTCTTTTGCATTTTCACCCTGAGCAAAGTAAGTGTGAAGAGCCGCGTCTGTCATCTCCTGTGCTCTCGTAAAGTTGTCAACAGTTATTTTCCATGGCGGTGATGATGATGGTGATGATGATGATTTGCAGGATGCATGGGGCCGAGTCATGTTTACACTTCCTCCCTTACAGAGCGTGCTTTTGGACAGTGCTGCAGAGCCTCCCCGAGAAGCGTCGGCCCTGCTCCGGTCTCTCAGGTTACCTCAGCACACAGGTGAGTCACCCTGCAGGCCTCGCTGCTGTTTTCTGCAGCCGGTGACATACTAACAGTGAGGAAGAGTGCATGGCCCTTCGTCTTGTTATTTCTCTGCTTGTCTCTCCCTCACGCTGCATCCCTCACACCGCCCGCAGCATCAGACCTCGCTCACCTGCGCTGTGCGTTTCCTCTCTTCGCCGCTGGGGGGCGACCTGCGCTCTGACACGCAGCCATCAGTGTCCTGCAGCAGTGAACATCAAACTGGGGAGCACCAGCAAAATGGGAAACTGTGCGCTTTTACAACTGCTCACTTTCCTTTAGAAGAAATAGTGATTTTGATTATGATGCCCTTGCACAATAAGCAGTTTACAAGATCACTAGCTTGTGTGACGTTAATATGATTTGCTGAATAGTACAATTAAAATAACTCCTGCTCCCTGCATGTTAGTGGACTTTTTTTTTTATAACACACTGGGGAGTCTAAGTCTCTTCAAGGGAGATGGGGCTTGGTGTGGCTGCTTTGTCAAATCAGTAATTAGTGCAAGCAGTAAGTGCGAGACTTTCATCTGTTCTTTGTTTTGGTGGATCTAACCCCATGTGGTGTGCTGAGTCAGCAACTGCTTTGGCTGTGCTTTCTCCTTCAGATCCTTTGATTTATTTCTTTTTTTTTTAGTTACCATGAAAAGCAGACGCGCAAACAAATAAACAAACATCAAAACTCCTTTCGCTGAGCACATGTGGAGGTGATGAGAAACAGAGGAGGGGGGAAGCCCTGACTTCTGTCTCAGATCATCTCACAGCCGGCGCTTCAACAGCTCTGGCTTGGTGGTGATGTGTTGAACATTCATACAGCGATGTAAGAGCGGTGAGGAAGAGAGTGCACGTTCAATCTTTTGTTAAGTTTAAACCAAGGCACCCATTGGTCAGACTCCCTATCAGAACTAATGGCACTCAGGAGCCACTAAACCAACAAACTACCCGCCGCAGGATCTTGTCTCAATCCATTCAACAAGATGTGTGTGTGTGTGCTCTGTTCCCGCAGACTCTTTGTTTGTATACTGTCAGACATGGGTCACTGCAGCTGGTTTTTGAGTCAGGGCGGAACAAACACAGTTGACTAGGTGTAACTCTGTGTGTGTGTTGGGGGTAGGTGGACAAAATGACAAAGAAGGAGAAAAACGCTTTCCGGTGTGCGCACAGAAAAAAAGGCTTGAGACTTGAAGTGTGTGTTTGCTCTTTGCAATTCCAGCAACTTTCTGGGTAGCTCACGGCTGAGACGCTTCGAGGGTCGCAGGTCTGCTCGCTCCGCTGTGACCGCCAAAGCTAACACATAATGCAAGCTGCTTTAAATAAATGCATCCACTAATAAGTATATGTCATGTTGTGGCGAGGGGCTGTTAGCCGGCCTCAAGATGCACCAAATAGCCAAGTTCAAACCTCAGGCATTCACACTGCCAGTGATGACACACTGTCTGTCACCCTGCATGTTTCTGCCACTGCCAAAACACGTCTGTCTCTGCGCTATATTTACTCATTATTCAGGGGTTGCTAAAGCAGGTCATACTGTACAGTAACTGAAGACCGGCTCCTGTTGACTGTAAGTCCAAGGTTGCTGTTATTTCTGTGCACTTAAAGCTGATAAAGCGACCTTGTATCATTTTTCTCATGGCAAGACCGAACGCATTTGCAATGGCCATTCCAGCGCTGTCACAAAATCAACAATGGCACAGTTTTATTTGTTTGCTCGGTGGTTACTCATGGACCGAAAGTGTATTAAGTGCATTATGCGTCAAGATATGAGATGGCTTACAGTACCAGGCTCCCCCTGTTACCGCTAAGTTCCCACCACAGTAGCAAAAACGACTGTGAAACACGTTTCCCCAACGTCAGTCAACCTAATTTACATTTTTAACACATCCAAAACCCGGTCATGACATGTTTACTTCCTCATAAAGGTCGTTCTTTAGTAGGTCACCCCATCCTTACTCGCAGGACGGACAGGAGCAGCATCAACTGTCATGATTTCCTCTGGAAAAATGATTATGGTGCAGCTCAAGGAGTCAGCTACTCATTTGATTTGACCTTTGGAGGAAAGCCCGTTAGTTTCTGCGGCCACAGAGCCATTAGACATTTAAGTGATCTGAGAGGCCAGGCCTGTGACCTGCCACCATCTCCCTTTATGACCTGCAGTTATCCAGCCTGTGCTGTAGTAAAAACTGCAGTAAAACACTAAGTCAAACGTGATTCACTCTCTGCTGAAGGGCCTGTGTTGGAATTGTCTGAAGCCCTTCCTTTTCTTGTAACTCTTTCTTGACCCCGCCAGCAAAAGTATATGATGCAGGTCAAGGAAGGGAAGAGGTCGTAGTTTTTATTCAGTGCTTGATGCACCGAAGGAAACAGCTGACCCAGCACAGCCACAAGGACAAAGTTGTACCAATGTCGAATATTTATTAAATACATCCAAATTAAAAGAGCACATGATGCCTTTCAACTGGTTGTTTTATCTCCTTGAGTCTGATTCAGTGTTTCATTTTGCACCCAATAATCTCCCCTTTTCTTCCCCCTTTCTTCCATCCCTTCCTGTTTTTCTCATCAAGAATATGAGATTGTGTCTCCATATGAGGTCAACCACCAAGGAGTTTACATCTCTCACGAAGTTGCCCACCACCAGCGCAGGAGGCGGCGCAGATCCCTGACCCCCGATGCCGGCTCGTCAAGCACAGACGGCGGCAGTGAAACGGTTCACTTCCGGCTGAGTGGCTTGGGGCAGGACTTCCACATGGAGCTGAGGGAGGCCTCGGACAGCCTCATTGCACCTGGCTTCACCATCCAGGTCCTGGGAAAGAATGGCACCAAGAGCCTGAGGGCCTACCACCAGGGCGACCTCTGCTTTTACCAAGGGTCGCTGAGGTCGAGGGTCAACTCTTCGGTGGCACTGTCCACATGCGCGGGGATGGTGAGTCTGAACATGCACAGAGTCGGGTTGCGGGAGTGTTTGCATAAGAGGGAGTAAGTAGATGAGTCAACCCAAAATATATCTCGATCTAAAACATATCTCTCGGACAGTTTTATTTTATTTCAACCTTGGCAGCATTGGAGTTGACCTACCGAGTGCATGCTGTAATTGCACTCACAGACGGAGAAGAAATAGTGAGCCGTTGAGCCAAATTTAAGAAATTTGACTCATCCTGGGAGCACGGATCATGTAAACACAGCATTAATATTCTTGTCATGTTGAATCTGAGAGAGAGAGAAAGAGAGAACTCCGTGACACATTTTGGGCTCCAACTTTTAGAAAACGTTAAATTAGAATGAATACAAGGTAGAAGTCAATGACTGCAGGGTTAAATACTGAACATGTACTTTCATTTTGGGTTAGAAGACAGCAGATGCCAATCAGACACTGAGCTAAAGGAAAGAGTGAGAAGGGGAAGTATGAAAGGAAGAGAAAATCAGATTACAGCCAGCTCATCGAGATCAAACTACTTTTTTTTCATTGCATGGAGCTGTCCTTGTCTTTGGCACATACACAGTCATCAAACAGTCCTTTCAGTATGCTACTGTGAAGCTGCCTTTCACACAGCGCATGAGTCAGTGCATTGTCTGTCAGGTCTGGCCAGAAAATTGACTTGTACATGACTTAAGTTGACTTAAAAGCCTGCCGGTTAAGTTGGCAAGTCATGCACAGAAGTTTCCTCCTCTAGTCTGTCCTGCATCATTAGCTGTAGCATGCACGTTTGCCTAAATCAGCTAATGAATAACTAATGAATGGAAAAGTCAAGTCTGTGAACGCCACAGAAGGGTTGGTCAATCAGCCAGGAAAATCCCCAGAACACATACATGCCAAAACGATGTTTTGGTGGCATTTCATCTTCTTACTTAACACAAAGTATACTGTTTGTCATTTCACGGATATGAATTTTTATTTAACATCTCTCATCCCCTGAGTGGCATCGTCTGAATATATTTTTTCAACTCACAAGCAATGACCTTTGAAGACCTGGCGCCTTAAGTCGCAAAAATACAGTATATAGAAAATTTAATTGAACTGAATTGTCTTAGAAGGAAGGGTGGGGTGCAATTGGGTAGCGAGCAAATTTGTAAGTAATGTTCATATTAGCTTGATATACAACACACTAAAAACTACATAACTAATAAGCTAATATTTAAATCCCAAACTAAGCAGATTTATTGGTGTTGAAATGATCAGTTAATGGCAGAATGACATGGTGTTTTTAAGTTAGGTTGGACTGAAGTGTGTGAACCGAATGTTTGCTCTCTATGTCATCATGTTTTATTCCTTTTTCTCTTCTCATGTCGTTCATCCAACTTGTCCCGGATAAATGTCATAACCAGAGGATGTAGACCGATGTTGCTAAATGTACAAATTGTAAATAGTACTCATGGGCTTGTTTGCGCTCTGCGGTGAATGTTGGCTGAATTTCAATTCTTGCCTCGGCGGTCCTCCTCTTTTTTTGCATGAATATAAAGGAGACATTACTGTAAGAATGACATGAAGAAAGCCTGAGTGAAGCAGCTCCACAACAGAAAGACCCCCAGTGTTATACTAGCCCTCTCAGCAGTCTGGACTAGAAAACAAAGGGCTTTATGAACACTGCTAATCCTTTCAGTCCTGAACTCACAAACACGCATTTTCTCAGTGTGCAGCGTGCAGAGAAACTGCTGTGATGTGATTTAATTGCACTTAAATGTAAATGAGTGCAATCTTGCAGTCAATTCGTAGCTTGAAAAAATGAACTGAGTCTTGATGGGATTGAAGCTTGTGGTCATATAAACCTTGCATCTCTAGGACCATGTTACAGCCAAAATGTCATTTGGTCATTCACATTTGCTGTTTTTTCACAGTTTTAACCAAACAAATACCATAAAAAACCCATATGACCCTGTTTCACCTCAGCATCGCGTTCCTTTTTTTATTTATAATAAATTCCAGGCCTCTCTTTGCTGGTTTGCTGTTTATATTTTCACTGTAGAGAACCACCGCTGTGTCTGAGAATTGCCCTCTAAAGCGACAGACAGAGAATGGCACATCTCCAGGGAAGCTTCTTCCTCTGTGTGTGTGTGTCTCTGTGTGTGAGAGAGAGAGAGAGAGAGAGAGAGAGAGAGTGAGTGTGTGCATGTGTCTTTGTGTGTGTGCGTGCATGTCTGCTTTTCAGACCAGATCCCAATAAAAGATTCAGCCAAAAGGTCCAGGGTTGCAGAGACTGTAAATGTGGTTCTCACGACTGAGACTGACTAGGACAGACTAGGTCAGTGCATCAATGAGAATTTGACTTTTCTGATGTGAATTAGGGGACTGCACAGCTACATCAGCAGACAAAGTCATTTAAACTCCAGGGGGAAACTAAAGATAGTTATCATTTCTTTAAAGAATGCCACATACTGCATATTTTTTGCCAGTACATAAATCCAACATGACCTGAATAATGAATGGAAGATGAGCCTTTGCATTCATTCATACAATAAAATAAAATGAGATTAGAAATGATGAATTTGAAACATTTTTTCCTTAATTATCTAACTATTGTGTGTGAGTGTGATCATGTGTGCAGCATGCTCACATAAACTCAAATGTTAAATTTAATTTGCTGCAGATGTTCTAGATTTTAGGCCTATGACTGGTCAAAACTTACGAACAAGTTCACAAGGCCACTTGAGAGCTCACAGGAGACCTTGCACTTTGGTCAGGCTCCTATTTGGTAAATATTGACCATCCATAGCTGTATCAGTGAGGGCACCTGGCCTCCGACTGCAGCATGATAACGCTGATCATTCCATCACCTTTATTTGCTCTGTCATTGTTTGGGAAATTTTACCTGATAAGGTCATTCATTTTTTTTTCAGAATTGAACCTGACCTGCAAATCACATATAGCAGAATCTACTGTACATTGATAGCTCCAACAGTAGAGCACAAACCAAAGGCTTACCACCATGTTTACCTTTGCGGGGTACAAAGATGGGAGAGATAAGAGCTGAGTGAGTGATGATAGGATGATGCATTAGGATATATATACTGTATTTTTAGTATATTTATGTCAGCATATTTTCTGTCTTGTAATCTTATCTTGTAATAGGTCTATTCAGTAATTTTTTCCATGACTTGAATAGCTGAGAGTCCTTGCATCATCATGTAATTGTATGTAATATTATTCCACTGCATTCAGAATGAGTGACATAGCCTATATGTTAATGTTTTTTTCAAGCTGGTTGATGGATGTAAAGAGAAAGATAAAAGAAATAAAAAAGCAAAAGGCTTTAAGGGTCATTGTTACCCTCCCTGGCATTTTGCAGTGCTGAAAACGCTCCTGTAAGGAGTGTTACGTTGTAAAGCTGATGTATAAGTTGCCTTTTCAACTCCCCTTCTTTGGCAGCCCATATAGTGGTTAGCCCCGCTTTGATGACAGTAGGGAGTTCAACCATAAAAATCTCATACTCCAAGCAAGGATTTGGTGGAATAAAAGACGTGGGCCAATCCCACCGACTCTGTTCACCTGCCAAATAGTTTCGCAAAGTGACACACATGTGGAAGGGGAGATCATAAAGCAGGTCCCTCTCCGTGTCGACTTTATGCTGGAGCGTAATCCTCTGTAGTCTGGCTTTTATAGGGGTGAGGGAGTTAAGGGGTGAATGCAGTGCTATGCAGGCATTGAACTCTTACACCATGATTTTTTTTTTTCTGAAATCTTGATACCGTGTGTAATCTTTAGCTATGGTTGCAGTATGGCTCTAGGTATGACCATGCTGGTCCGTCAGGTCCAACACTTGCTCCAGACTGAACTATTTTAACATTTATCAGATGGATCGGCACAAAATTTGCTACAGACTTTCACAGTCCCCAGAAGACTGAGACTCTGGTGATCCATTAAAAGTATAATGAGTGGAATTTGGCGGGTGAGGTTTGTAACTACAACATTCAAAGTTGGACCTTCCTCCCGGGCTCAAACCACATGCTCTTCTGCCGTTGTCACGTGCTTGCGATCTTGCACCTGGTCGCTACGTTTTTATAGAGTCCCGAACCTCACACCCTGCACGCTTTTAGCAGCTGGGGGCTACACACCACTGCCCAGAGGTTGATGCCTGGAAACGTACCAAACACAGTGAAACTGGGCAGATCCAGACACAGCGAAACACTTCGAATCGGTCAAAAGACTGTGTTTGAGTCTATGCATCGTTTTTAATGGAATCACTAAGTCAAACTTTCATAAAACATTAAACTAAGGGGATAAACATGGTAAAAGTTATACTTTCTGAACTCCACATTGTGACATTAGCATGTAGCTCAGACTACCACTGTGCCAAAGTGCAAGCAATATGCACTGTGGTCCTGTAGCTAAAAGCCTTTCCTAAATGCATTAAACAGTCCCCAGTCACCGTCAAACTACCCCACATGTATAACTTCTTTTTTCTTTTTCTTTTTTGGATTCCACTGAATGTAAAAAATTACCTCTGAATTAGATAATCATCAATCACCCTGTAAACTAATAAAAATTAATGGGCAGGGGGGACATCTGGCTGTGTTTCTGTCTATTTTTGCCTCTGAATGCACTTCATCAACCCGGAGCTTCACATACATCCCTATCTGTTTGTCTAATCTAATTTCACTCCTTCCAATGCACACCTTTTCTTTTGTACCAAAGGGAAATGCTAAACGTCCTCCCACTACAAATCACTTGGAGGTCACGTGTTTTCCTCTTGTAAAAGGACGGGTGTGTTTCTTGCCTCGGGCTTTGTTATAGTAGTAATAATAGAATGCCGCACACTCGTCCCACCTCTGGGATTTCCAAGAATATATGAGAGATGGTCTATTGATGTGATGATGCTTTGAAAAGCAGGCAGTGTGGTCTTGGCAGGTTGCTGTAATCAATTTTCAAAACATACAGTGAGATGAATCGAATGATTTTAAAGGATTATCTCTCGTTTTATCATAACATCCCTCACGGCTTCCTCAGTCATGCAGCGCAGATTAGGTACTGAGTCATGTGCATTTGTCTCTGACACTGGAATTAAGTTAGTTTGGAACATTTGTTGTTTCCAAATTGATAGACCTCCAGTGTGTGTAATGCGCTCTGGACAGCTAGCCAACAGATGACTTAAGTGTAGCTTGAAGCGAAAAAGGTAATTGATTAAGAAATGGTGTCTAGTGCTGAAGTGCGGTGTCAGAGCAGAATATCATTCCCAGTTTTCCAATAACTCCAGTCAAAACTAAGCCAAAGTTTGAATCCCTGCCATCAACTGCTTGAATTAAAGCCATCATGGAACCACTCTGCACGAACCAAACAGAGTAAACAACTATTGCTGCAGTTTGGTCTGTCAAACGAAAGGTTGTTTAAAATTTCAAGCCTGTGAGTGCAATGTTGTCGAAGGATAGATTTAGGTTGGCAGCTTCTCCACTTGTTTTGTTTAGCTTAAATTCTTCTGTTGTTTTTGGTTACAGTACATAAAACAGAGTGTTGTTAAAAAGTAAATCTGATTATTACTTACTGTATTAAACTCTCTAAGCTTTCAAATATACTGTATGCCTCATGGACTGAAATAAAAGGAGAGCTTGGACCAAAAACTTGAGCAATAAATTATATTAGATAAGTCTGTGTTCTGTCGAGTCTTTGGTCTCTTTTGGTTAGGGAGAGCAGCTTTCAGAGAGGTAGACAGACCTATATACTGCACACAGTCAGGTGCAACTTGTAATGCACTGAAAGGGCCCCCCAACCCCCCCCCAACCCAGTTCCGTTTTCCTACTGCTTTTTCCCGCCCCCCTCCCCAGTTCCTGTCGCTGCTTGTCTGGATGCGCCCGACTCCGGAGAGTCCAGCTGTTTGCGCCCTCCCAAGTAGTGTTTCAGCATTTTATGACTGCTATTTGCACCTCGTAGAGCACAGTGTGTAATCTGATGACTTTGGCTATTTAGGAAAAGCACTAGCTGACCTAATCTCCGAACATAGTGGCTTGCATACACACGTACTCTGAGGAAGCAGCGGTTGCGTATTCCGCAATGCAGGCCAAGCTTAAGCTGAAAGACTGTGCAGATTTTACAGACTGAAGACATCATAAAACGATTATCTGCGGGGTATGTTGGCTGTTCAGCTGGGGAAGACAAAGATGCACGTTGCTTTGTTTAAGACAGAAACATTTTGAATTCATTGTACGTACAGTTCACTGCCATTACATATGGTTTTCTCTCCCATTTCTAGTCTGGTTTCTGCCCTACAAATAAAAGATTGTTCTGAGCACTCAATGTAAAATTTGCATGCTTTAGAAGAACAAAGAACCTACCAACGCAAGTTAAATAATATGACATCAACATCTGGATTGAATATGTTAAGAACAGGACAAAAAAAATATAAAGACAGAATCCATGAAACAAAAAGGGTCATTGATCCATCTTGAGGAGAAACAGTCCATCCAGTCAGCTTGACAACAGGCGTAGTTGAGAGGAAACAAGAGGATGTGTGGAGTTGTGCTTCTTGTTACGGTGGATCAAACACAAGCCATACAAGTACCTTGTCCCTAAATGAGCTTTGCAACAAAAGGGGATAACATCTTTAAGAAGGGACAGAAAATGGAGAAGATGAGCTGTTAGAAACAAATTTGAAGTCACAAAGACATATTCGTTGTCACACTGCAGGAAAGGGGAGTCAGTGATGGACTTCACTGTGTTCGATATGTAGAGTGTGGAGTTGGCAGCGTGCAGCTGAAAATAAGCTTACACATTGATCTCCATAAAGCCCTTATTTAGCTGAGGGACCCTGGAACTCAAACTGGATTTGGGAGTAATTGTGTAACATGCCACACAATAAATTTTGACATACAGTATGAATAGAGTCTAAATGACAGAAAAAAACAAAACCCCAAACCCCAAAAGAGCAAACTGGATATAGAAACTGTAGAATTTGACAAATGCATGCGTTGCTGACAGGGAAGAGACAGAAGCGTCGGTCAGAGCGAACACTGTCACCATGAAATACACGATGTGCATGCTTCTTGGCATGCCTCAAGGGATTGTTTAAAAGGTTCTGGCTAAGGTTGCACCATTTTTTAAATGTCTGCCACTGCATGATACTGTTTTGAATTGTTGTATGTGCATACTGCTCTGAATAGTGCAACGTCATATGCATATATAAACATCAGCGAAAGCAAAGCCATGTTTGGAAATTTGTCGCGACATGAGTTAGGCGCTGTTGGCTGTATGCAGTTGAAAATAAGCTCGACGTAAGTTATACTGCTCTTTATGTATCTCCACAGTAAATACACTCTTCCTCACATGACTGAATATCAGCCAGACGACCCCGTAAACTCCAGACTGTGCTTTAATATATATCAGAATACAGCAGTTTCTATAACAACTCCTAACTAAACAGTCCAGTCTGCAGGTGTAAGTCCAATGATTGTATCTTTCCATCGTGGATTTCCTTTTCTTTATCTGTCCCATCTCCTTTTACTGCCATTGGAATGAACTGACCCAAAATAACCCCTCATGACAAAAACAACATAAAAGAGAAGATTTCCTTCTCAACCTCTCCCTCCAAATGCTTCGAATCTGTACTGTTAGGATCATGATATCAAATCACCATGAACCTCCTCTCTGTGTTGACTATCACATGGCACCGCTTTTTTTTTTTTTTCCGCAGAGAGTGATCAGCCCCCGCCAAACAACCCACCCAGACAAAATAAGTGCTTAGCTTGAGAAATTTTCAAGGTTGACAGCAGCGCGGTGCAGGTCAGGGGCCTCAGCGTGACTTGGAACCAAATTATGACAATCGCCCGTGATTACACAGCTCCGGGGCGGGTGCCATGCGGATGACAGGATCACGCACCGGTTGTCACATGTGATTTTAACCAAGGATCCTGGCTGGGGTTCCCGGCAAGGATTACTTCTTGACCATTGGCAGGCAAGCTGCAGTGGAAGGTGGTAATGCAATAGCAAGCCTTTCTCTTTTCTTCTTCTCTTTTTCTCAATAACTGACCCTCCCCCTCACTCTTCTTTCTTGTAACTCAAAGGAAACGCAGTGTACGTCAGTCAGTCGTTAATAGTCAGTGCCGTCTCATAGAATTGGGTGCAACGTTGTCATGAATGGCGAGGAAAACCACAGCTTTTTTTTAACAAAGACTAGAATTGACAGTGCTGGTGACTTGTGGATGTAGCCAAACAAGCTCACTGTCTGAGTCTTCGTTATGAAGCATCATTTGTTTTTTGTTTTGTTTTTTAAAGTGCTCCAAAGACTGTAATCATCTCAATAAGTAGTGGGCCAAAAAGCGCGTTTCCGGCTGTAAATATGTCTCCAAATATATTTCTGCGTCGCTGTTTGTGGTTATCTTTTGTCTGTCAAACACCAGTTACTGTACTGTGGAAAATTATCATTATCCGACACAGCAACACCTGTAAACAACTACTCTCCACTGGTTTGTGGAAAGGGCATAACATTTAAGAGTGGGATCTGGACAAGCGTTCCACACATGGGAGCCTACGTTTGACAAAAAACTGCTCTGAACTCCTTGCACTTCGTCTGCCATACAGATGCACACACTATTTTCATTTCTTTGTTCTCTTTTCGCTGTTTGATTGTACAAACTTTGCGTATTCATATTTTTACAACATTTGAGGGACGGAGCCAGTTTGGCTGCTGCAGAACCAGTAATGCACAAATACAACATTAATGCATGATAGCTTTCTTATGCCACACTATGCGATGAAAGCTGTAAACTGTACAGTCATTGTGGTCACAGCTTACACATCTGTGTTGGCTTGTACTCTCAGAGTTCATCATTTTCAAATTCAGTGCTTAATACAGTCACAGCATTTTCCAGAGACTATGTTCCACTGGTTTCCTGATCCGTGGTTGATATGTTGGCAGCGGTGGAGGCCTGGGTTAGTAAGTGATGATGAAATGGGGAAAGTCAGTAGTGGGGATCATTATAGCAACATCAAACACATCACCATTAGAGGTCTGCTTCTGCAAGTTTGACTAATTGCCGCAAGGGACCCTCCCACTTGAAGGCACACACAGGCACGCACAACTCTAAAGACATTAACACAGACAGACACTCAGTCACACATGTACAATAACTGTCTTCCCAGCGTACGCCCTTTTTTTGTCTCACATACATGCAATCACCTTGTACTGTGTTGAGGTTATCAGAAAATCACACACGTGCACACCCGCTCACCCCGGACCAGCCACAGCCTGACCGCTGCCGCTATGTCAGTTTGTTTCTGTCAGCCAGGGGGGGCTGGCTGCAGTGACGGAGGACCTCACACTCAACTCTCAGTGAAAAAAAAAGAAAGTTAGTCAATTAAACGTATTTTAGGGAAACCGCTATTTCTGCCAAGAGCAGTTACAGTCCAAACACTCTGTGCCAGTTGACTGTCAACACAGATGTGGTGCGTGTTTGGAGAGGCTGAGAGAGACAAAGAGGGAGGCAGAGAGCAAGAGAAAGTAACCTCCAAGGTCTGAATCTGCAGCGCTGATAGAAGTTTGTTGAAAATCTAAAAACTGAAAACCTCTCTGTCTCTTTGGGAAAGACAGCCTGTGATAGAGAAAGATGAAATAAGGTCAACTAAAGTAAATCTCTGTTCAACTTTTAAAGATTTATAATGGGCTTTCCCATAATTTATCCCCCAAAATTGAAAGCAGAAGGCACTGGTGCTTAAAGAGGGGCCCTGCCCTCAGATAGTAATCTATAAGAGACGTATTTTCAAAAAAGGAGTTGTTAAATATCATATTCAGATAACACTGTGAGCCCTTTTTGTTTGCTGCACTTCTAATGCATGTGAATATTAAAGCAAGGAATGAACCATGAGCATATATACACTGTTTACAAGAGAGATGCCACCTTCTTTCATCCTCACACCAGCCCCTTTTGTTTTAAAACTGCTATCAGACTGAGTCTTATTTAGATTTTGCTGAGATAACGTCTGACCCCGAACAGCAAAACAGATGTTGAACATGAAGAAACACGGCCAGTAATTAAGCCACGCAGAGGTTTAGGGGGGGTCAGGTTCGCATTGACCCAAGAGCCAAATTCTGACTAATTGCTGACAGAGAGAGATAGGGAAAGTAAACGAATAGCCTAAGAAGGTCATTGTTTCCGTTGTTTGTGATATATGATGTAGACGAGAACGTGACAGCTGTTCAGGTGTTGGACATCAACACATACTTTACAGGTCAGTTTTATATAGTTTATGTCTTTATGTGTTTAAGAGTGGCTACTTCGATAAAGGCTGGGCAAAGAGATGCAAAAATTGTGCATTACAGCATATTTTCACATACAGTGTGTTTCTTTTGGGTCCACATATCTATATATAGCTTGAGTGCATGTACATTAGTATTGGCACAACAACAGATTTGCACAGGCTAACAAGGTTAAAGATATACTTACTATACTGTAAAACTAATGGGACTTTCTGTTTTGCCTCTAGTCAGGTCTGATCAGAACACAAGATGCAGACTACTTCCTGAGACCTGTGTCTCGCAGCCTTGTTCAGACTGAGAACTTCACAGCGCCCTCCAGTCACCAGCCACACATCCTCTACAAGAGTGACAGGGACGCCCAGACAGAGCCGAGAGGTCAGGGGCCTCGGGTGCTTCGGAAGAGAGCCGCAGACTCAAGTCAACACAAATCATACAGACACTTTCTCGCCAAGAGATCCGCAAACTCACAGACGGACGCCACCTACAACGCTGTTAACAAGGATCAACACGGAGGCCAGCAAGGGGACGTCCATGGCGACCATCACCGCAGCAGCCATCGGCATGACGATGACTACAGACACGGAGAGAAGCAGAGGCAACACTTCTGCGGGAGACGGAAGAAATGTATGTAAGGGCAATTTCTCCTTCTAATCCAAATGCAGCTTTATTTCAAACAGCACTCTCTTATACAACCTACAACCTATCCAAGGCTCCCATGGATATATTAGGTAATATCTATAAATCCATAGTACAAAATAAACACAGCACGAACCTTCTCATCACTGATCCTACAAGATCTCATTTTAAATACTTCAACAGCCCGATAAGATTTCTAATGAGGTTAATCTTATTCAGCCATATTCACTCACCTAAGTGATACTCGCTTTTTTTAGCTTAACCCATAAAATTAGATTATGTTACATATTTTCTTCTGAAAAAATTACGTATTAATTTTTGCCCTTTTCAGTCCCCTCAAATGAAAATAGTTAACATTTTACACAAATAAGCACGTTTCCACCTCGACTATACATCTCACATTGCACATCTCGGGCACTGTCATCATACTGTTGAATGTCCAGCTCTAACAAAATTAGTTTGAACTCGTAATTTTCAGGAATTACCACAGAGGTCGTGGAGAAAAAGAAAAAGTTTGATCTGTGATAATAATTCTTTTTGTTGACATTTCCTGCAGCCTCCCAGGGCTGTCATTGGTTGGCGTAACATTAACAGCATTGCATCAGTAATCTTACAATGAATAAATCTTAGTGTTGCAAAAGCCACAGGTACTTAAAGTGCTCAGTAACAGCAACACATGATGCATCATTTTGTAACACCACATTGAACGTCGAAAGTTATTGTGCTAACGTGTGTTGTTTTTAACACATCATTAGTCCCTGCTGTGAAAAAGAGAAAAAACTAAGTGTGTGTTTTTACTGGCTTGACAAGAGGATGGATTAATCCAGACAGGCATCCTTTTTTTTTTAGCTGGCAGCATATTTGAATGTTTGATTTTGTAAAACTATGTTCATTTCCTTGGGAAACGATCTTGGAAGTATTTGATTTGTTCACATGATGACAAATGCTTCCTCCAAGGAATATTATCTCAGTTCGTGTTGACACTTTTTAGTGACACTCGTGACATAACCTGCATAAAGTTCAAGGGAAATGTTTTATTTTCACTTTACCCTGTGAGAAATGTTTACTCTCGAGAAATTATCACAAGATGCGTCGACGTTGCTGGTGTCACAGGGGTCAGTTCACAGAGAGCAGGCAGGGATTGGACTGGTACCGCCGCCGTCAACGTGCAGACCCCCAGCTGTCTGTGAAAACACGCTGATGTTTACATTCCCATTGGATGACATCACTGAACACCTGTGCCATGTTTTAGTCAAAAAGGCACTTTGGTCGCTCACCTGCTTTGCACCAACATAAGCAAACTCTCCTGCCTTTATAGTTTATCGCACCCAGACGCTGATAGGTGAAAGTTGTGATAACCTGAGAAGTGAAGATCTGAGGTGATAATGTCACAGCTTTAGGCCATGCTTTGCTTTGACTTGTGTGTACTGTTGACCTCATGTCATGGTGTAGAAGATGTGAATGGATGTGAGACGTCTTTTTCCCGAAGGCGACCCGACTTCAAAAGGAGAGTTAAAAAACAGGGCAGAGCGGGGCATTTGATGCTGGGATTAAGTCTCTGTTTGTCTGAGTCACATGTTCACTTAACAGAGTGCTGATAAGTTTTCACAATAAGCTTGTATTGTGAATTCGCCGCAATTTACGTCATTATATTTATAAGACAGCTTCACCTTAGGGAAAAAAAAAACTTTATCTTATCTGTGACACACTGACACAATTTTGGGTACCCTTCAGAATTACGTTTAACAAGTTTGCGTAAGAGGATTGCAAAAGAGGATACACAAATGTCATTTACTTCTACTTAGAAATCAAGAAACAGCATGTTATGTGTTGTCTGCAGAATATGAAACAGCTTAACTGTCTCTTTCATGACGACGCTGACAGCAGACTCAATATTTGCCTTTTTAGCATGTAAAGCCTTCATTGCCGTTACGTGTCGAGAAAATCTGACTTGCTGAAGCCGCTGCTAATGTACAGCCACATATTGGGGTTTCACACTTAGTTCAGTGGTGGCATAACACTGAGAGTGCCAGAGTCAACAATAGAAAAAAGAAAAAAAAAGGTCAGTTCACAGTTTACCCATGACATCAGGTCATGAACATAAGAGTATAGTTAATCATCCAGAATGAGTCTCAGGCACTTGCCAGAATGACTGGTTAACACTCATGGGCAAAGGTGGACATTTGGCCTGTGACTGCAGGTTCATTTTAAATATTGCACAGTGTATAATCAGCTGTGGAAAGGCTGGATTGTGTATTTTAAATGGACATCATAATTGCTGTTAAATTGCTATGATATGTATGATTGTTTTTCCTTTCATCAGTCACTCACCACCCACTACACTGTACAACAGTGTTTGTCCCTAATCATTGCTGGGTAGCTGGTCGTTGAATTTCCCCTCGCTTTCTCCTTTGTATCCAGACATGCCCAAACCTCCAGAGGAAGATGTCTTCATCCTTCCGGACGAGTACAAGTTCATCCCCAGGAACAAAAGAGCGGTGCTGATGAAGAATCAGAGCAACCAGAAGCTCAACGTGGAGATGCTGGTGGTGGTGGACAGGAAGATGATGGACAACCACGGCCACGAGAACATTACCACATACGTTCTCACCGTGCTCAATATGGTGAGGGAACCCTGATTGGAAGCAGAGTGTTGGACATCATGAGAGGAAAATCAAAAATAGAAATGAAAAGGTTTTATTGGAGGCGTCATGTATTACCGTCATCATTTCCTCTCATCAAATGAAGCCTCGCCTAACTTAAGAATTCCTCTATGCGCCAACATTATAGAGCATAAAACAGGCAAACATCAGCAGGAATTGATTTGGAAGCCACGCGTAAATCTTGTATGAAGTTTGCTATAGCTTGGGGTCTGGTGACTTGACACCCGTGTCTTCTCACTTATCAGAGAGAGCACATCTGACAACACGAAACTGATATCGGGCTGAGATCATCGCCGCACAGCGCCACGACACCCTCCACCCGCACACAGGTCCCTCTCAGCTGATCTGCAAGCAAATTCCGTCACACTCGTTCTGCTACTTAATGACTGACTGACAAATCCAAAGATAATCTGTCTATTTTGAAAACATAGCTCCCTCTAGTAGAAACCAAGTTGGAGCGGTTACCGCCCGCCTCAAAGGAGTCCTCTAAATGCAGTGTGGTGTTTCACAGAAAACACCCAACCCCCCGCCCCCACCTGCCAGCTCTTTAAAAGGGTTATTTAATATTTGTTGAAAATTAAATCTGATACGCTGTTCCAGCATTCAGGCAGATTTATGTTTTATTTGCGGCAGAGTGGAAAGACTTCAAAAGCGTTTTGTAATTATGGATTTAAAAAAAAAAACCCTGTACATCATGTGCCACAAAACACTGGGGCTCTATGGAAACTGGTGATTGTTTCCTCTCTGAGACGGTGATTCATGGTATGTGCTGAATCGTGCAAATCTGAAACTCTGTCAAACACTGGTGTTCCAGGAGATCTTCGTTTAAGAAAGTGGTTTTGATTGCCTCTTTGACCCGGGAACTTTGCTCGCGCTTGGTAACAAACCACAGACGTGTCTTCTCGTGAGTCAGTGCAGAGGAAGACCAAACATCAGGAACATAAGGAATGAATGAGAGAGTTTCTGACAAGTGAGGGGGGGGGGTTGGCTTAGCGAGTGGCACCTGAGGTATTTGCCGAGCCAGAGCGCGAACAAGAGTAAAAAGATCCGAAGTTCCCTTTCAATGCCCGAGCTGTTGTGATTGATGGTCAGATATCCATGTGAGTACAAGAAGCTGAATTGGAAACAGCAGTTGAGGCTGTCATACCTCACCGATAGCATCAAAAGGGGTTTGTGTGTTATTTCTCCAGGAATGTCGAGGTGTGTTGTCTCATGCGTTTGACACAGACCTCTCTATTGTATGTGTCTACATGGGGCAAGACTTTATAGATCAAAAGTAGAGCAGTACTGGTATCAAGGCTTAATTTACTGCTAGAAAGCTTGACCCATTCACTTTAATATTTATGAGAGGGTTTTGTTTTGACAGCAACTCGTTTATTGAGTTAGGGCTGGAGTCTGAATTTGAGCATTTGAATGATGAATCCTGCATGTCCAAAGAAAGAGTAACACTTCAAATGTCCCTTTTAAGCCATCCAAAGCTCTCTGAAAACACATGTTCAAAACTCATGCATGCTCACCTCCCCCACTGCAATCTACATTAGGTTTAACTAACAACACCCGTCTTCTTTAAGGATCCTTAACTGTCCCGTACACAAGACTGACAACTCTTAAAAGCATAGCTTCACCTTTTTTTCAAGGCTGTCTTCAAACATAACCCACATGTCAATATGTAAGAGTAAAGAGTTATTGTTTGCAGTACTTATTCTTCTTCAGGGTACCTGGTGAATAAAAGCTGTTGTCATTTAATGGAGGTGACGGAGGAAAAAGTCCACTGGGCAAAAATCATGTCAAAGTTCAGGTGAAGCTCATGTAAAGTGTAAACAGTCATGAGTTTTAAATTTACTGTGTTTTTAGTAAAATATTCTCCCTTTGTACACCTATCCCTCCTATATAGCTTCACTTTGCAAAATACCTACTTCACCCTATTTGTGCTTCCACTGACCTCGAGGCAGGAAGTTTTTGTGACCAATTTAAAGGAAAATTACTTTGATGACCTGCTCTTTGAATATAATTTTTTTAAAACAGCTGCCTTATCAATCCTTAATAACATTTGTTTGTGTCCCTTCTAGGTCTCCAGTCTCTTCAAAGATGGTACGATAGGGGGGAACATCAATATAGTGATAGTAGGCCTCGTGCTTCTGGATGAAGAGCAGGTGAGTATTCAGTTCAAGGCTTTGAAAATGTCTCACATAAAAGACTTTGTCTTCATACGGTAAAGGGACTCTGTCTTCTTTTGTTAGCTGGACATGTCTTGAAGAGATTTTAAAAAACTCCAAAACAGTTGTTTGTTTATTTGTTTTTATGCCCAGATCTCTTGGATTCCTCAGAGATTTCCCGGGGTTGTCCTAACTACTAAGGACGTTTACAGTGGTTAATTATAGGGTGTACATTTCCTTGGATCTTTGCCAGATTTAGGAGGGAAATTCTGGTGGAGTGCAGGAGAGGGAAGGACAGCTCGAGTTCAAGAGAAAAAGAGGAGAGAGAGGGACAGAGGTGGAGAGAAACAGGTGGGCCCGCCAGAGAGAAAGAGAGTCAAGCAGGACAACGGATTCTGGTTTCCATCCACCTGTGATGTTAATAGATTTCAATCTTCCTTAAAAGGCAATTATCAGCAGGAGGAATGCCAAAAATGGCAAAAATGTCTCAGACACTTGTCTTCTTCTCAAGAACACTTATTTAATCAGCCTCATGTCTCACTTCTGCATGTGTATTTTGACTACTTACATCTAAAGTTTGTGGTAATTATTTTTAAAGACCAGCCTTAATGTCTTTTAATTTTAACCAACACTTTTTTCATTTATCATCATAACAGTTTGTACTCCCAGCTGCCTTCTATCATCTCTCTCTCTCTTTCTTCCTCATCTTATCTGCCTTATCTCACAGGATGGTTTGGTGATCAACCACCATGCAGACCACACACTGAACAGCTTCTGCCACTGGCAGTCTACCCTGGGAGGCCGAGAGGGCCGACACCACGACCACGCCATCCTCCTCACAGGGCTCGACATCTGCTCCTGGAAGAATGAACCCTGTGACACACTTGGTAAATCTTGATTGCATTCTCTAAAATCACTCACAAAATGCCTGGAATTGCGATTTTGGATAACAGAAAGGGTCCTAAGAACATGCACCGATCCAAACGTTAAAAAAAAGTGTTTTTTGTGTCACTAACTCATGTTGATAAAGTCACATGAATGCCATCTATCCCTCTTTTGTGTTTGTAGCTTTCTATCAAGAGATAGAAATATGTAATTGCTTGCTGTTTGTCTTCCTCTGGGAAGGTGTCCCTTCCTTCTGTCACACGGTGTGACTGAGGGTCACATCAGCCAAACCAGATGTTGAAAAAATCTGCAGCTTTCAGATCTTTTCAGCCCCACAGGGTCACACACTGTATAAAGTTATATAGAAAAATTTAACTTTTAACAGAGCAAGAATGATCATTAACAAAGCTTTACCAAAGGGGTAAATCTGAAACATTATTCACTGGTGTGTGAAAAACAGACACGCACATATAAACACATACAAAATACATATTACTGCAGATGCTTTAAACTATAAGTTCAGAAAATTAAACACATCAAGCATGTTTTCACTTCAATCACTGAACACTGAAAAAGTGCTCTTAAGCTGGTATCTGTATAAAGTCGGCTACTTTAAACACACACACAGCCCACCTGAGTGTGCACCATCTAACAAACTAACAACAGCTTGTTTGTGGTAATGACCATGCCAACACATTGTTGTCTTCCACACTGTGAGAAAAAACTTCCTTTGTGTGTCCCAGAGAAACACACAGTGACACACACATGCACACTAACAAACACACATGACCTTCAAACCCCAGACCTAAGTTTTGACTTCAAAGTGTTGAGGCTAGCATTAGTCCTAATCGTCACTAAGAAAGCCCAGTTCAAAGGTCTGTGTGTGCCTCTGTGCATGAGCGGTCAAAAAAAAAAGAAAGAGTTAGCTCTGAGTCATTCCCAGAGGTGCAAGGCAAAATTACCATTAGTGCTACCGGTCAGTATATACCACAGTTTATTTGCATTACTGCTACAGCCCTACCCCTCAATGTTTTGCTCCATATTTCACAACCAGTATATAATATCAATGATCTACCTCCTTCCTGACACAAAAAAGGATCTAAAAGGCTGTTCTCACAGTCAATCTGCCCACTTATGTTTAATGTCATTATTCACATTAGTTATGTACGTGAGAACATTACTTTAGGGGTTTTGCACTCTTTCGCGAATGACTTAGAGTAAAATAACAAAACACAAGGCTAAATTCTCACTGAGACGCTGAGACAAAAACATTAAGGGAGGCCCCCGTGGGTATTATCCTTTTTGATTCACAGCCAGCGTGTGTGTGTGTGTGTGTGTGTGTGTGTGTGTGTGTGTGAGAGGCATAAAGGGAGGTGAACAGTAAAAGGGAGTTTAATAGAGAATGAGAGATATGAGAAAGAAGTGAAGACAGATAAAGAATGTTTTAAAGAAAAGTGAGAGGTAGCAGGGGGATCTAGGAATGTTCCCACAGAGTCCCATACTTTAACATATGGCGAGGTTTTAACCCAGTTATGGTGTGTTTGATATTTCTTCTGCGTGCAGTCGACGACTAGCTCAGACAAGGGCGAGTCTTCTGCTTCCCATCTGAGAGAATCCTTTTGGTTTGCAGTGATAATCACTGTTAAAAAGTCACATTTTTTTGTTAAGTAGGACCAAACACAGCTTGGCCGTTGTTATTGTGTTAGATTGCTTGCAGTTTATGTTGGAGCTGACTGAGTTATGACTGATGGAGCAGCTTCAACTGTGATGTAAAGTTTCTCATGCCAAACTGTGTCGCTGGTTTCGCAGGTTTCGCTCCGATCAGCGGGATGTGCAGCAAGTACCGGAGCTGCACCATTAACGAGGACACAGGCCTGGGTCTGGCGTTCACCATCGCCCATGAGTCCGGTCACAAGTAAGGCTTTCCATCCAACTTATGATCACATGATGCAAAAAAAAAGTAAGAAAGAAAAGTTCGTCTGGTTCAGCTGTCGACCTTGAACCACAAAGTCCTCTGCTCGCGTCCGGTCAGGGGCCTCTGCTGCACGACATTTCCCATCCCTCGCCTCATTATCTGTCATTTATGTCAGCTATCCATCAAATGCATAACATGCCCTTAAAAAAGAATGTGTGTGTTGGAGAATATGTTGAAAAATGTATGATGTGTTAAATACGTGCCACGATAAATGATCCAGTAAAATAACGTGCAAAGATTCACGAGCTGGTGATGTTTGAATCCTTCAGGAGCACAAAAGTAACGCAATATCGTGCTTTCTGCTCGCTCACTCTTGCTCCAAACACATTCACATGCTCTCTCCTTCTCCCTCCAGTTTTGGGATGGTCCACGATGGCGAAGGGAACGTTTGCAAGAAGTCGGAGGGCAACATCATGTCCCCCACGTTAGCCGGCCACAACGGCGTCTTCTCCTGGTCCGCCTGCAGCCGCCAGTACCTCAGCCGCTTCCTCAAGTGAGCATCTGCATTTTCTGTGCTTTTGTTGTGGTGAGCAACGCTGAAAGAATTGATTTAAGAGGCGCTCATTGTTGATAATGACATTTATGGGCACCGCCGCTTGAAGACTCTTATTAAGTTTTCAGAATATAAGAGCTCCATCACATCCATATGGCATATCGTTGAGTAATGAGCAAATCCTCATGCCAGCATTCGTTAAGTGCTCATGCAACAAAGACATAAAGCACTGTATCAGTTTATAAAACAATTAAAAACAAGAGTCCGCCTGGCAATGGCCACTTTTACCATGCATTGTGTGTATATTATCCAGCATGTGTTACTGATCGATGAACATGTGTTGTAGAGAAAAAAAAAAAGTCAGCGGCAGATATATCAGTTACAAATGCTGCTCTGTCCCAGTGAGTGCCAAGTGAAAAGCTGCACTTATGTTATAACTATTATAGGACTAGTTTTATTTTGCAAAGGAGAGAATAAACAGGCCTACTGTGTGTGTGTGTGTGTGTGTGTGTGTGTGTGTGTGTGTGTGTGTGTGCCGACAAAGCGACTGGATTAAGTGATACGTGGTGCTGCCGTTCCTCCTGTACGTGTTGTCTTACGGGCTGCGTGCTGTATGTATTATGTGTCAAGGTACATGCGAGTGAAACCGTGCAAGGGAGAAGGGCTGCGTGTGCATACGGGACCTGCATACGGGACCTGCTCATCCAGGCGTGGAAAACAAGCACCTCAGACATAGCGTCCGAGTGTCTGGCAGTGTTTCTCTGTGTCTGTGCATGTGTGTGAAACCAGATAACCCAGAACCGGTGCCCTCCACTAAATTTACCAGTGTGTTAACTGAACTGTCAGGTCTCCCTTCTCAGAGTGGCGGAGACAGACAGTGTATTTCCTCGCTGAGTTATTAGAGCTGGGCTGACCTCACCCTCGTTAGGCCTGTCAGCTTTATATTAAACTCCCATCACCCCCTGAGGCCATGCAGAGGGGGATCTGCGCACCACTGAAACAGCCAGGGGTCATCTCCCTGTATAATCACCGAATGATAAAAACGCCGAAACGCTGTACGTTTTCCTAATTGCAATCAACAGAATGTTATGATATTTAAGTATTTTTGGCTAAATGTGTCTCGACGAGTTAACGGAGACTCCTAAATGTCTCTACCTTCGTCTGCTGTGGAGGGGAGCGTCGTGTCAGCCAGCGGAGTTTACATCACACTCACTCAAAGTCTGCCTCTCCTCAGTCAGCTATGACAGGGAGGTCCGCGCCAGCGCCGTTCGTACGGGCGGATCCATCGTCCGACCTCTTTGTCATGCCTAAAGTGGACGGACAACTTTCACCGCAGAGGGAGAAAAATCCCCTTAAAAGCCACTTGAGGTTGTTTTTTGTTTGTATGGGCACTGGCGAAGCTCATCAGAGAGTCAGCGATGCATGAAAGACAAGACAAGACTCTCCTGAGGCCCATTTCTTTTTCCCAGAGTCAGACATGCAATATAGGACAGTTTGGCCCATTGGTCACCTCGTAGCCAACATCTGAGGAGACATCTCTGTGGCTCTCGTCTTGGGACATTTTGATAAATATGCTCACTTAATCACTTTCTTGCCAAGAGTTAGATGAAAAGATCCATACCACTCTCACGTCTGTCTGTCAAGGTTAGTTTAGCACATCTAGCCTGGTGGTGTACATAGATAACAAAATCTGCACACCAGCGACTCTAAAGCTCATTACTTCTCACCTTAGAAGATCTTGCCTCTGCATAAATCCACACAAAAACAGAAGAAGAGAAAGAAACAGCAGTTTGACGTTTTATGGGGCGTCGTGTGCCGGACTCTTTCTTGGCCCGAATCAGCAACTTCCTGGCAACTAGTCAGGCGACTTAACAGTTCTGAAAGCATTAAACAAACAAGAAGCAATGTTTTAATCAGGGAGTTTCAAAGGTGCTGAAAGGCAGATTTTTGTTCCATCTGGACTGAGCCAGGTTAGCTGTTTCCCGCTGTCTTCATCACTAATCTGAGATAACCAGCTGCTGGCTCAAGCTACGTGGTCAGCGTCGACTCAAGAGCGGAGGCGATCTTCGGCCTTGTCCTCGTCCAACTCTCTGCAAGAAAGCGAACGAGTGTACTTCCAAAAGTTAAACTAAAAAACATTGCCTTCAGTATCACTTTAGTGAAGCTCTAATTATTTTGTTTTCATTGAAACTGAGGTGCTGACAAAAGTCAGTGATCACTTTTTAGCCGTTTTCACTTCTCGCATTGCATCTTTTTTTCATCTCTTAAACCGTGGTGATTATAAAATGCCCAGCAATGTTTGTCTGGGAGAGATGAGTCAGGAGATCTGCAGGGAATCCTAGAAGAATGGGTGCTTTTCTCATTAATTTTATTTATTCATATTTTTATCCCAAACTGATGATAATCTTGTGGTATACAGAGCTCACATTTTAAACTCTGGGAAAACATTTTGTCCTAAGCCTCTTGCAGTACCATCAGTGAAAACAAAAACTGCTCTGATGGGAGTATGTCCTGAGATTCTGCAAATTAGCTTCAATGGGACTGTCATTTTATGTGTGCGTGACTGCCTGTCTGCGTGCGTACATGCTTGTGCGCCTGCTGATATGTGTACACATTAAATCTAATGTATTTCTCAGAAACCTTATTATGTGAATAATGTCGTCTGAATATTGCACTTGCAGAACAGCCATTGTTCTGTGTAGACACACAGGACCCATAAAGCAACAGAATATCTCTCTCTCACACACACACACACACACACCAAGTGAGACACACACACACTCTGCTAAAGCAATCAGGACCACTCACAAGCACGATGAACCCTTCCAACATATTTTGCCTTTTCATGCGCTTTCCACTATATTTTTTTTCTATTATATTCCCCCAACTGCAGTGTATAAGCTGTAAAACATCTCTGTATAGTAACCAGTGATATCAGTTAACATTGGAAACCCCCCGCCGGTGTTAAGGATATGAACGATATGGGCAAGGATTTTTTTATGTGTCATAATTGAGTGTCTGATGCATTAAAAGCGGTACTCTCAGGGTTTGAGTTGGGCGGCGTGTTATGTCTCCATGGCAGCACGTCACGGTACTCTCTAAAGTGG
Source organism: Leiopotherapon unicolor (assembly GCA_036025355.1). Taxonomy (NCBI): domain Eukaryota; kingdom Metazoa; phylum Chordata; class Actinopteri; order Centrarchiformes; family Terapontidae; genus Leiopotherapon; species Leiopotherapon unicolor. The sequence goes on along the minus strand of JAVQJZ010110769.1, from coordinate 5,788 downwards.
GAAAGTGTGGAAGATGGTGGACTGATGCTCTGTGTTGTGGATTTTCTCTGCGCACAGCGTGGAGCCCTTGTTACCAGCTACCTTTCATCATAAAGAAGGGCACTGAATCACATCTCTTTGGCTGTTTACGTCCGCGTGCATGTTGTATATCATCAGAGTTGTTTAAAGATGAATTATTAATTCTGCTTTCCTTTACTTTCTTGTTCCCTACTTTCTTCTCCTGTCCTCCGCTGACCCGTTCATCTCCCCTCTCCTTGTTGCTCTGCTCCTCCTCTCCCACTTCTGTTCACCTCTTTATCCTTCTTCATCTTATGTCCTCCTTTCTTATCTTCTCTGTACCTACTTTTCCATTACTTCCCCATCTCTCCTGCTGTCCTCTCCTCCTCCAGCTCTGCCCAGGCCCTGTGCCTATCAGATGAACCCAGAGCAGTGAAGGAGTATCGGTACCCCGAGAAGCTGCCTGGCGAGCTGTACGATGCCGACACACAGTGTAAATGGCAATTTGGGGAGAAGGCCAAACTCTGCACTCTCGACTTCAAGAAGGTAAAACTGCAAAACTGCAAATTTTTTAAATGAGTTAAAAATCTCACGTCATGCTATAATTCTCACAGCGGGGGGGAGGGGTTTCTTAGGACACCCACTCAAACATGAGCACTTAATTAGTTTAAAACAACCTGGTGGCATTTGTGTCTTTGGAAAAAACAGAGAAAGAAATTGAGAGCAGGATGGGGGGAATGAGGTAGAGGAAAAAAGGAAGAATAAAGGGAAAAGGAAGGAAAAGAGATGCTGGATAGGGTTACATGCCCTCCTGTTCATCCACATACACACACATGCTTGCATGGGTACTGTACTCTCTTTCTCACACACACAAAATAAACAGTGAAAGTTATAATGCTGCCTATGAAATTCTCACTGGGATGGATGACTAAATATACACTGGAGTGTTGCCAATGGGAATCTCTCCTTGTTGCTCTCCCATTGTCTCATTACTGCCGATGTTACCGTTTGAGATGCCCCGTCTGAGTGCAGAAAGGGTTTTAGATCACTCCAGTGTTACTGGCACAGTAAAGAGTGTTTGATTTATTTGTGCGCCTGCATCTGGATTAGAGATGACGTATCACTTAATGGGTCATAACATGATCCCCCATGTCAACTTCACCTGAAGACGCTCCTGCCCTTCGGGATAAAAAAAAGAGGAGTCAGTGGATATTTATTTGTTTTTCCTAGGACATTTGGGGCCACTCTGGCAAGGAGCTCTCAGATGTATTAAAGAGTATAAAGTATACCAGACCAGAGATTTATTGTGAACTCCACTTTCTTATACTATTTATTTATTTATGGTTCAAACTGACACTGGTATTTTTTTTTTCTGGAAGGTGCCACCTGTGGTGTTTTGACCTCTAAATATACACAAGAGCCTGCAACCCTGTTCCACAGTAGTATTTCCATGCACCGGTCACACCATTATCAGTTTAAAAGCAGCAACGCTTGAGCTGGGATGCAGATTTAGTGCTACCTAATACAGTCAGTGATTTAGTAAGCTAAGTTTGCTTCTCTTCTTCCTGGTTACTTTTGAGGATTCCTGCTATATTGAAGAGCACATTGGGGGGAAAAAAACACCATAGAGCTGAGAAAGAAGCCTCACAATGCCACAGAGATTATAAGTTGGATTTGACCCCATGATATCTGCACATGGTATCCTCCTTAGCCTGCTCATCTTGACATTGAAACGTCCGTGCACTATTTCAGCTATAAGATATTTAAGAATTGCCCCCTCGTGGTTTTGTTTTCAGTTCTACTGTCTTTTCGCATGCACCTGGTAGCAGCAAGGTGCACAGGACTGAGAAATCCCCGTGCAGCCGTCACGCTCACTGTCTTTCCAGACACTTGTTACTCGTAAGAAGAAAACACCACGAGGATTGGCCTCGGCGGTGCAGTTCTTCCTGTAATGAATTCATATTTCTTCAAGCTTTTTGGCAGGTGCTGTCAAGATAAGGTGCCGCTGGAGGAGCCAGATGATACTCTCTGTGGTGTGTGTGGTTAGATAGAGCCGGGTTACCCTAGCAAAGAGCAAAATAATATGTACGGGTGTTTTTCCCTCTCTCTCTCTCTCTCTCTCTTCAACTCTGTCTGTCTGTCTGTCTTTTCCTTCTATCACTCGCATACACTCGGTCTCGCCCTGCCATTTTATACTGCTACAAAAAAGGCCTGAGTAAGCAAAACAGCTGGACAAAGTAGGCCATGGGATGAATTCCATGGTGGCTATTGGCAGCTATAAGCTGAGGCCGAGGTGCCTGTCAGCATCTGCACTGAGTTGTCAAAATCTGATATAGTCATTCAGATAGTAATAGAGTGGACATGTTAAAAAGTAGCAGGCCATGTTTCTCAGGCAATGCGAGCAGGGAACCCCCCACCCCCTCTCCAGTGCTCCCATCTGAATATTTCAGACCACTGCTGAGAAACACATCCATGACGTCATGTAAGTGTGGTAAGGCAATTGTGCCGTGTTCCTGCATGTTATAGCATACTATTATCTCTTTGTCTTAATGTTTCTTTCCTGGGTGTGTTTGTTTTCTTTTTTTGTGACTGTCACATGTGCTATGTTTCAGGCAAATAGACTGTATGAAAGTACTCACAGCAGCTTTTCTTAATTTCATCCTTTCGTCACTCTGCAGCAGAAACAATGAGTTCTCATTATAATTGCACATGCAGTGCATCGCCTGTGAGATGACGCCTTGCAAGACTTGGGCCGCATGTATTTGTCTTCTTTTTTTCTAAAGTGTTGTTATCCTAGCTACTGAAGCATAAATATTTTGGAGATACAAGGTTGCGGCACACTGGTAAGTTGCCAGAAGGTCGTTATTCAGACGGTCCCTATCTCAGCGAGTTTCCATCAACATAGTTTTAATAGGTCTCTGGTGGCAAAATAATAATGTTATCATAATTTATCGCCCTTTCCATTGCTAGCTTTGTTTACAGCTGTTGTGAGGAGGATACTGATCATCCCACTTCTGAAATTTGGAGCATGAAAAACCTGTTAGCAGTGCCATATGACTTATTTTTTGCCTATCTCTCATTTGTTTCCAGGACATCTGCAAGGCTCTGTGGTGCCACCGCGTTGGGAGGAAGTGCGAGACCAAGTTCATGCCAGCTGCTGAAGGTTCAGCCTGCGGCCCTGATATGGTGACTTAACACATGTTTGTGTGTGTGTGTGTGAAACAGAAGGGGGTGGGTGATATGCTCACAAGCCTTGTCACCTCGAGAGCAGGATCACATGACTGCCATGGGAACTCATTCAATTCTATTGGAACTTTTTTTATCCATCGCCTTTGAGGCAAGTGGTCACATCTGAAAACATTTCCAACAGCTCGCAGGGACATGCAGCGAGATACCTCTTTCTTCAGGATGTCATGTTTTTTTTTTTGGTTCAGAAAAAAAAAGAAAAGCGGCATCGATTCAGGGGGTAGAGTTACCTTTGATCATCCCATCACTAACATAATCTTTGTTCTATTTTAGCCGATGGAGCCAAAATGATTTTGCAGTTGACATGCCTTTGAGAAAACTTCGTGGGGTTTTTTGTCAGATGAGGACAACGTGTTTTTTTTTTTAACTTACTTTGTTGCCAGCAAAGTCCTCCATGGCAACATATCACCAAATAAATCTACAAATGAAAGGCAACAAACAAGAGCCTCGCACAAACATGTATTTGCAGATTTGGTGAAAATTTCCCCTCCAGCGGGACAGCACAATTCAAACAAGAGCACAGATTCTCTGCACAGTATTAACAGGCGGAGCTGTGCAAGACAAATGAAATAAGTGAATTCAATTTCAGAGCGGAGTTTCCCTTTAAGGCATCAGCTGGCCCGGCGCTGCTTAGCATTATCAAGAGTGTGACATTTAGTACAAGAGGGGTAGAGCTTGTAAAGGCGATGTCTCACATACAGACTCACACGTAGATTCCTTCTCCAAGGGACACCGCAGACCTCTAAGTGAGTAAATTGCACAGGACAAAGAGTTATAATATTTTATAAGGGGGACAGGCAAAATTGACAGAGACACTATTATAAAAGTAACATTTATTGAGTGTTTTATTGTTATATAGTGGTGATACTCTCACTCAGTTTGGCCATTTCGGGACAAAAGGCCTTGAACTGGGCGACACTGCACTTTTAACTGCGTCTTTTTATACATCAATCCCCGTGTCCCAGTGCAGACCAATAAATTAACTTGTAAGTGAAGGTTTTGGCTGGACTTTGCTATGTATTAGATTGGGTTCATTTGAGTGCAGTGTGAATAAAATCTCTCTTTTTGATAGAGGTACCACACTCTCCTTCCATTATTTTACCTCAGGGAGCAGCTGCAATTGGTTTGTTGCTGACGTGTCAAAAATATGCCATTGGGGTCCGGGCCAAAAAGCAATCTGTGCTCTTTATTTATTCTTTGTTTCTTCCCTTACTTCTTTCAAGATGATTCTCCCCCAAGGCTCGCTCTCTCTTAGCCTCGCTCCCCTGACAGCCTCTCATAGACATTTGCCTCTCACTATATTGAACTTGATGGTTTAATCCCGCCCTCTCCCTCCACGGGACAATTAACTGAACACAAACAATGACAGGCTCACTTAGGAATCCGTGGCACTCGGCCGCAGGGGGAAAACTGAGGGAAAATCAGCTGTTCTAGTTCTTAGTGAAGGACCACGAGATTAGCCCTGTGCGGGTGCTGGTTCGAGCGTCTGCGGCCTCCATGTGCAGGCATGAACACACGGTGAGAACGCAAACAGCTGAACACATGCCCCCCACATCAACTAATGCATGAGTGGGTTGTGTGTACAGTGTGTGTGCTTGCAGAGGTTGACACACACTCCGAGGCGAGCCGCGGAGTATGTTGTGACTGATGTCATCTTGACATGTACAAATCCAGTTCAACCCCGTGCCAGGAAACAGCTTGTGACATAATGTTGCTTTAAGTGAGCGTAGATTTTGCAAAGCGCGCTCACATTACATCGAGGGATTTTTGAGAGAAAGCACTGCTCGTTTTGGGACACGTGACTTTGTTGGTCGGCTGGTTAATGACTCAGCCCTTTTTTTTCTCCATCGTTTCATGCAGACACACTGTATTCACATGAGGTGCCATTTAGTTGAAAATGATTCTTCTTCTTTGGTTGCCTCATAAAACCCATTTGGCCATGTTCATGGGCAGAGAGCCTCTTGGTGAGGGTGGCCCCTGGGTGCTGCAGAGGGGTGGTGGTATCTGAGGAGGTAATTGTGAACCTCAGAGAAGTTCCTCTCTGTTGGGTAAGAAGTAGCAGCTGGTGACTTCTTGTGCGCACATGGCTCTCTGCACACCCCCTGGGCCACGAGTACAATGTAGCAATGAGAGGGGATTTTGTTATTTACAAACTGAGAGAACAGGGGAAACATTTTGGAAAATGCATAATACAAATCTGCCAGTTCCAGTTCAATTAGGTACACACCAGATATAAATACTAATAAGCAACTCAAGAAAAGCCTGACGCCCCACCCTCATAGCTGATTTGCGCTGGAAAGAAGTTAGATTATCTCAGTGCCTTGGCAGCTATTTATTCTTTTGTTCCTTGACTAAAATAGTTTAAAAAGTTGTTTTTTCAACAGAGAAGAAACATTGCTATGTTGATTTGTGCGTTGTTGGTAACAGTATTTCAACCTGTGTCATGTTTCTCTAGAGATATTTTACTTTTACTGCCTTTAGAAAGGAGAAAAAACATGGGAATGAGGGGGAAAAAGCAGAGGTTACATACAGCAAAGGTTAACAC
>JAVQJZ010110759.1:0-11977 GCA_036025355.1 Leiopotherapon unicolor | reverse complement strand
TGTGTGTGTGTGTGTGTGTGTGTGTGTACATATATATAAACACAGACGCACATACCATGGCTTTTACTGCTGCTTCAGTAAAAAGAATAATTTGAGGCGAGGATCTTGTCTAGTCTACTGATCACTTTTTCACAAAATATGTGAGGCAGAGGGTATTCTGGCTTATATCTGATTCTTAATAATGAGGCAACACTTACACGATACTTTCAAGAAACCAATATGCCAGACTGACCTTAGTATTCATGCTGCACCACCTCAGAAATATAGACATCATAGGCACATTGAAGGAAAAAGACCAGCATCCAATACTGCAGTGCAAATTGGTTCTGATGCTTCGTACCATGGGATGAATCATTCTGCCATACACACCAACCTGTCCAGAGGCTCTGCTGCCTTTGATGGCACAGAAGACAAAAGCCTGGCAGCAAAGCGATGGATCGACTGCAACCTTGAAGATGTCACTGATGATGAAATCAAATGTGCCCTTACGCATCCTTGCAGGCCAACATTCATTTCAAGACTATTGGTTTAATAGGATGCAAGTGTTCCTTCAAAATTGCCTCATACTTTTTGGCTTTACATTTGGCTTTAGTTGAATATTTATTTAAAAAAACTACAACTCTGTTCCAAAATGAGTTCATCAGCAGTTCATTTCAAATTGTTATCTGTTTTGCATAGATGCAACTGAGGTTCAGACAAAGGTTAACGTATTTAAAACGAGCAAAAGTTCCTTATCTTACTTTAGTCAGTTTTAGTAACCATTTTTGTTACTGAAACTAAGACAACATCCCTATGAAAACCTGAAGCAGCAATTATGGCCAGCTGACCTGTTATGACCTTAAACTGCACGAATTCATGCTTAAAATCAGAAATATGAACTACTGCTTTAAGTTTTAATATATAGGCAGCTCTCCACATGATAAGTATCTCCAGATGCAGCTCTGACTGCAGGCTAAATATGCATCAGTGAGTAGTGAAGCCATGCAGTGTTTCATTAACTATGATCAGAAGACACCCACAGTGAGTTAAAAAAATATCGATACAAAGTCAACTTTCCTCTTCAGGTTTTAGCTGGCTGTGGGATTAGAATATCTCTCCCTCTCCAGGGATTCCTGGGTGTGTTCACTTCAAGGACAGATAGGCTCTGAGCACCTTGGATTTCTGGTACAAACATCAAAGGTGAAGCTAAGCCCAGCCGCATTAGTTATCACCTCGTCTCTCTCCCTGCTTCTGGACGAGCCCCTACATCGCTCCTGAATGGAGATTATCTCGACACACAGTCGCAGCTCACAGTAGCACTTTGATTAAAACACATTTTTATTCGACCTAATGTGATGCAATGCTCTTGTAAGTGAGTTTTTCCTTTGGTTTGGCAGGTTTGAGGATGGGAAGATTGATGGTCAGTGATGACCATAAATGAATGAACAGCGTTCAAGTTGGGCAGCTCTGAGGAGCAGATTTAGATAACAAGAATTCTTTCTAAAGAATTTTGAATGTTCAACAAAGCATTGAAATAGAGATATAAAATAATGAGTGACTGAGCTCCCAGCTGATATATGTTCATTCTCCCAATTCGCACATCCAATCAGATGTACAGTATTTGCACCTTTTCTCTGCTCTTGGTTCTATGGAAAGTGTTGAATACCTTCACCACTGCCCTGATAGTAATAACTGCAGATCTCTCATGCAATATTTGTGCTTCATATCAGTGCATGATACCTCACCTGTTGTGCATTATGCAGACAATTGCATATTCTATCACGACTTGTCCCTCGTCAACCCGCATCGTTTGGAGAGCGCCCCAGAGTAATTCTGTGATTAATAATGAATGCAGAGAGAGGGTTAGCTCGCTGACTGACTGACTTACTGAAGGCCTGACTATCTGGGGAATGTTACACTGATGAAGGTCTTTCCTCAGCTGTCAGCATCCCTGCACACTCACAGAGAAGTACTGCAGACATGTAAAAATGACCAAGTGGATAAGCAGACTCTGCTTGTGTGCGTCTGTGCATGCATAAAGATGTTATTTCATACATCCTCTGCATATAATGCGGTAAGCAAACTGAATACTTATTTCGACAACCATGTAAATGAAATACTAAACCTGAATGTGAAAATTAAAATATAAGTGGAAGCATTAATTATGTAAGACTACTATGCATGTTAATCTCCATCGAGCCCTCCAACCAAAATGACAAAACAGGTTGTTTGACATGGCTTTCAAAAAGGAGCCACACAATGTTTTCTGTGTCCCTTCAGTCAGGACACCATATTAGGGAAATGATTCACATGATCTGCCACCTCTGTTAAAAGGGTAGGAGAAGACTGCGGCCATGACTAAAAGAATAGTTTTACATTATAGATTTGCTTTCCAGCCTAGTGTTGATTAGATTCATATCACTAGCGCATTTCTGTGCTATATATGAAGATATTTACTGTACAGTCATCAATAAGCTTAGCAGAGCATAAGGATAAGAAACATGTGGAAACAACTGCCGTGGTTTAAAGAAATCTGCACAAATATTAAAATGGTAATAATCCTCTCAACTGAGGGCCCTTTTCAGTACAATGTATATACACTGGTAGTTTGGACCAAAACACAGGCGATGCAGTTGCTTCTCCCGTGAGGAGACTTGAATTAATATGACAATGAAAACGTAGATCAGGGAAATATACTGAATTAGCTAGGAGATAAAGGCATATTTCAGCACAACGTAGTGTGTACATTATTTTATTGAGCCACAGGGACAACAGCACTGTACACACATATAAAGTCACCTCACAGCTAAATGAATGAATGGCTGAATGAATGAACTTTCTGAATGGATGCACAATGCATGGAGCATTGTTGTGCCTCAGGTTTGCATGCAACTCATATTACATTCTCTTTCTTCTTTTGCTTTGTTCTTCTCCCCTATCGCTTCTCAGTATACAGTCTAATAAAATAGGAAAACTTGCAACTTATTGTGGCTGGTTTAGTGGACTCTGTGCTCTGACAAAATCCCCTGACAACTCTGTATTTCCAGGTAATTGTTCAGCTGAAAGCAGAGCTAAGACACATTGTTCTGCAAATGTACCTCCAGTGTGTGCAGGCTGTGCAGAGAGCAGCATCTAATTGTATGTTCCACAAGAAAATTACAGCCCATCATCATTAGTCCAGACAAACAGGCAGCCTTGCGTTAAAGGAAAAAGAAGAGCGTTTAGGGTTTTAGAACTCTGTGCACTCATCCCGGAGAACCGACCTTGGCTAACTCTCTTTTAATATACGGTGAGGAGAAATGACTCTGCCCCATCAGAACTTACTGCCTGTCAAAATGTACAAAAAAAGTGCCCTGGCAAAGACAGAAAGATTTCCTGCCAAAACAAAGTAACAGAGCTCACTGAGAAGTTTGAAGGGTATAAGGGAAAAGAGAAGTAATTGATTGGCTTTTTTGTTCTTGGGCTGTGCACAGTTTTGGGGTTTTGTATTTATATTACAGCAGGTTACAGAAAGTTGACTTTGCTGTGGATTCCTGACAGGCAGATAGTAATACATATATCAATGGTGATCAGCAATGCTATCCACTAGCTACAGTCTTGTTATCATCAAATAATGCTGGCTCAGGTATGACAAACCCAAAACAGTGAACCACCCTGCTTAAAGCAGTGTTTGCTTTCCATCTTTTCACCTTGTGACTGTAGCTGGTAATAGATTTTCCAAAGAAAAACTTCATCATCCACACCAATAGCTTCCTTGGAAAGTGAAGGACATTTAACAAGTTACAGATGGACTGCAGGTCATTAATCTTTACTTAACTTATGATGGAAAATGAATTTTTAGGAGATTAGAGATTCATCTACTTATAAGGCCAAATAATATCTCACCTCAAGCTACCCAGACCAGCTTTTCAGGTGAGTTCCTTAGCCTGATAACTTTTCACAATAAGTTTATGATCACACATGGACAATAAAAAACATGGCCATTTCTTTATTTTCAAACTTCCATCTTTGCAAAGAAGCTCTCACATAACTTGTGGCGTTCCTTTGGTCACACCCACTGAGATTCAACCCTTGAACCGTTCAGCCAGTTAGATCACTGTCCTGAGAGATGGCAAATGATGGAGTATGAATGATTATGAATATGATTGTTTTGAATGCATATATATAGATAGATATAGATATAATTCTACTCAATATACATTATTTTGCTACAGAAAATCAATTACATGTGCAATCTAATGATTTAAACACTATTACAAACCTCTATACATTACACATTAAGTCATCTTTAAATATTCAAGTTTAAAATATATCAAAAATAGTCTTTAGACAGCTTGACTTTACCAGTTACGGTAGTGATTTAACATAACTTTATGTGTATTCCCACTGGAAACACCACTGCATCTGTATCACTGCTATAAGTACCAATGAGACGATAAATTACTACCCATAGAGGCCAGATTTAATAATGCATCCACGACTTATCTGACACCAAAACACTGCACTGTTTGACTGGTTTATTATTCTTGGGTGTGTGTTTTTTCAAGAAAATATGTCATTTTGATATCAAGATTCCAAAGGGCTGTAGCTAAAAAATTGTTAGAGATAAAGCCATATTGTAATTGAGAAACATTTACTCCCACCCCGGCCATGCTGTGGTGTGGTGATGAATTTTGCGACTATGGCGCCTAAAGGGTTAATGTGGGCACATTCATTCCTGCCCAAACCAATTTAGTCTGGTTGTACCCTAAGACAGTAGTAAAAAGCAATAACCTGCTGTCTCCACAGCTATGTTTCTGCCTCTCTGCCTCTTGTCTCAGCAGGTGTCGATGCCCCGGTCAGAGAGAAAGGGTTAATAAGACTGCTGTAAGAAATCTGTTACCACCTGAAGCGTCCCAGTTTGCTCTGTTTCAGTCGCCTCTCCTCTCTTCTCTGACACAGAGTTATAACTCTGGCAGCTGAGTTCTGAATTAGACTTTCCAGGGGAAGTTAGGAAACTGTAATATTTTACAATACAATACTTTATATTGATATATAGCTATTAGAGGTAATGGAGACAACAACAGTTATGACAGTAGTAATATCTGTAACTGCAGGGGCCTTTCTTTCTCTGCTGTCCTGTGTTTACCATCTGCAAAGTAGGGACATCAGTCATCATAATTTTCCACATAGAGAACATAATATTCTGCAGTACAAAGTGTACAAATGAAGTCATCCAAGCTTGATGAAAAAAGCTGACACCTTTTCCTTCAAAATGATTAATAGCACCAACCCGAAACAAATCCTGTCACAGTCTGATGAATGGTAGGTATCGTAAGGCCTTGAATGACATACTTTGACATATCGGATAATCTCGGTTTTAGCAGGACCGAATGATAAGATTTGGGTGATGATTGATTAAAGCCCAGAGTATAGATTTTTTGGAACTCTTTAAGTGTGTGCGAGCAAGTGTGTGTGCAGGTCCACCTTAGGGAGGGTGATTGTGAATTCAGCTCCATCACCCTTTGAAACATATGGAGGATCACTCTCCCTGACGGAACAACAGAACCTGGAGAGGAGGAATTTTTTTTACGCACTGCTGCTTTGAATAAAAGATTTGCCCATGACGGGCAGCCCCAACCCCACACTTGTCAGTTATGTAATGTGTACCACCGCAGCCTGACGAGGCAATCGCCTCTCATCAGTATCCACAAAGACAGCAGAAGACTTTATCTGGGGTATCAGAGAATGAGAAGTGGGAGCGAGGGATGGTGAGATGGGTAGAGAAGGAGGCAGGGGTGTTTGAGTGCATATGTGTTGGGTGTGTGTGTTGGGCTGGGAGTGTCAAAGCCGTGAAGAGATCAAACATTGTTCTGGGATGTTATCAGTTGCCTCTATTTGCAGCAGTGGTGAGGAGAAGCACTGTCACACCAAGCCAAGTCACATTCTTACAACTGAGTATGGAAAAAAAAAAGAAAGAAAGAAAAAAAGACGTGCTTAAACTATGAACTGAGGTCATCATAATGCAAACACTGATATGGACAGAATGCATTACACTGTCAGAAAAGCATTCATTTATGGACGTTTCCCTTAATGGACCCTGACGGATAGAACTTATATATACAAAGGCTTTAAGCTATTAACATTTATGTCAGTCTCCTCTGCAAATAAAGAAGACTGGAAATTGACTCTGGTTGTGTTTAAGTGATGCACCACATCCCTGCTAACATCACTGAATTAAAGGTGACCGAGATGCCTCCCACTTTGCCTTCTTTTCTTGTTTTTTTTCGCTATGAGCCACAGTTCATTACACAACAATAAACACTTTGTTTATGCCGATTACTGTGTAATTAAGAAGGACATATTGTTAGCAGTAGCGAGCGGATGAAAACTCCAGGGGAGAACAACTGATTAATTGTTGACAATCCTAAGTCTAATTGCAGTTAACTGGTGTAAAGACACAACAACAACACAGCCATTCATGCGAAGTGAGACATGAAACTGCACGTGTGTGTGTGGAGTGGACTTCCAGCATGAAGGTCACCATTGGTGCCTGACAATCGCATCTCTCATTGTGAAGTCAGCCTTGATAATTAACTTCTGTCCTCAAAAAAAGGAAGTGGTAATTGCATCTGAAAATATACCATCTACATCTAACGAACTTCAGAAAGCTCTGGATTGAGAACGCAATTACTAATCAGTCGAGGCCTCTAACACCGACTGAGTGGCGGCTTGGCTGTTGAAACGACTGCACTTTCCCCCAGGGCAGGAAGGGAATTCAGCCAAATGTAATTGCCCACCACCACATTTCTGGTAAAATAAAGCAGCTATTTTTAGAAACTCAAGTATAAATGCCCAATTTCCTGAACTGGGCACGGAAAGACTGCTCAGCTGGAGTGAAACTGGCCACGGGACCAGAAGAACATAGCAAAGTAACGGCTGCGACGTCTCACAAGGGGCCCTTGTCTCGTTTTTAGTCACATATGATTACGCTGCTAACCCACAGCCACCTTTCATTTCTGCAGAAAGACAGACTCACTCGATTTCCACATGAACATCCGCATAATCTTGGATTCAATTACTTGACTTCTGCATATTTCCATTTTCAGGGAATAATTCACTGCAACAATGAAAATTCTCATCCAGCGAAGAGTTCAAAAAGAAATGGGTGCTATAACAGATTTCATTTTGTACTATTTTCATATTTGGGACCTCAATTACCACATGCTGTGTGGTGGCCTATATGAAGACCTGCAGAGAGAGCCCTTAACAGAGCCTGCTGGAAGAAAACTCCTTTTGCTACCTTTTACTAAAAGATGTACTCTCAGATATTTTCATTTTAATAAATGCTGAATAGTGCAACACAGTGGTGATTAAGCCTATGGCCCACTGATGAAAGCCTGCAGCATTTACAGTATTACAAGCCGGGTGTTGGTGGTGCTTTTCCCAGAAAAACCTGTGGAACTATTCCTCTTATCAGGATTCTGAGTGCTGGACTTGAGAAAATGTAAATAATTAAAGTAAAACAACTGTACTTATGTACAGTCCCTGAGTACATGTAGTTACTTTCCTCCATTTCCTATACTGTTAATAAAAAAAATAATTCAAGCATTTCTGGCTACAAATTGAGCTCCTGTGGCCGAGGGACTGACAAGAAATGCCTCATAAAGTACCCACATCGACCACCCAGCCTGTCACAGTTTCACAGTGCACTCCTTTACCTTTATGTGTCTATGATACAGCAATGAAGGGGACTACTCTAAGTTTGGAGAGGTGGAAGGTGATGGAGAGAGAGATGAAAACTGTGGACAACAGTACAGGCCTCCTCATTTATATTGTATCGATATTCGTTCCCAGTGTGCCGACTGGGCGTAGTGGCAGGAAGCAGGAAGGCCGATGAGTGCCCGGCTGATGGAAGGGTAACACACACTGTCTCTGAGCCGTCACTCTACAAGACAGCGAGCTTCAATCCATCACTCCTCACTCTTCAACACAGTCCTGCTCTGCTCCTTCACTATTGATGGACTCAGACACACACATACGGAGAAAGGGAGTAGGCCTGCATCTACTCCCTTTCTACCTACTTTCTATCTACCCTTTCTTTGAGTGTGTTTATGAAAGTCATACCTCAAATCAATCTAACCCAGATCCAACTGAATCGAAATGTCACTGCTGTCAAACAAAGGAGATGTGGGGTTTTTCAAGAATAAAAATGTTTGGTTCTGTCTTTGCTTTGAGTATCATAGCAGCAAACTGTGATAAAATCATAAACCGCAAGTTAAAAAATGAAAAATGAAACAGATCTGAGTGATAAGCTTTTCATTTCTAAGATGTTTGAGATCAGTACGACCATTTTGCCTTACCTCCGTCCAGTCCATTGAAGTGAACAGGTCCCACAGTCTATGCCAGCTTGGCACTGAGATGAACCTCAGTGCTGCCCAGAGTTTTATAGCTATAATTTAACATCAAATGTCAGGGCTCCGCACAGTGAGAGACAATTAAATCCTTGTTTACCCAAATGAATCATTAACTGCTCTGGAAAAAAAACACTCTTTTCTAGTGAAGAGCTACTACTGGCCATTTTGTTTACAAAAAGGCTATTGTAGACGGTGTTTACCAGAGTCGGAGTGATGAATCCAAAAAATTGCCCTTTGTAAAGATTTGCATCCTTTCTTTGTTGTGCTCTCTGGCTGACGTTTGCAGTTTTATCGGGCCGGATGGAGAACTGGCCGCTGCTGCGCGATAGGCATCATGTGACAAACATGCATCAGTGCTGACAAACTACTGACCATTAAAGAGCAGAGAGATCGAGAGGCGAAGAGCAGTCAATAAGAGTGAGAAAGAGAGGCAGGCAAGCGTAATTTCTGCTGCCAACCCTCACTGACATTGATGAGAAAGACGTGAAGTTACCTCGAGCGCTCCGAGAAAAAAAACCCTCCAGCCTGAGTGCGTGACAGAAATTCATCCTAAATTTAACAGTCGTCAACAAAAACAAATCGACAGCGCAAAAATGTCAGAAAAACAAGAAAAAGTGTTCCAGGGAATTTGGCAGTGTGGAAGATCAAAAACATCTTACTGTACTGGAGCATTGGCATAATACTAAGAGTTCTCCACTGTGTGAGATGAAGGCCTGCAGAGCGACGGCCTTTCACTGCACTCTCCTGTCTCAACAGCTCCTTTGAGCAAAGCACCTAACCCCAAAAGCAAAAGTGCACCTTCACGGGAGCATTTCACAGGTGTGTCAAAGCCTGAATATGGAGGAGGAGAAAAAAAGGTATGTAAAACCTGACAAATACAGGTAAAAGGAAAATGACCAAAATAAAAGAGCTTGAGACTGAGGCTCCTGAGTGAGTATTTAAAAACCCATGGACCATTTTGTCTCCCACATCTCTGGGTAATGTCCTCTTAATCTGTGCAAAGCCTGGTAGAATCTCTCAGCACTATCCGGGTGATTAAACAGTGCTTCCTCGGCTACAATGGGGTGGATCAGGCAGCCGATTTGGGAGCTGCAATTAATATCTCAGGATCTCTGGACCAGCGCACACACACATGAATATCACTAACTACCTGTGAGGGGTCGGGGCATCATTGATATGTTGATGTGAATCAATACTTCCTGAGCATCTCAGAGAATTCAAAGCTATTAAATATTGAGTTACATTATTGAAAGATAAAATGTCCTTTCAAAGCAACAGAGCAATTATACTTTTAATTTAATCTAAGATTTAGTTTGTATCCGTATTGCAAGCTGAGGTTAGTTCAGCCAGTGCAGGAAAATGACATATTTCAGTGAAGTCCCATGTTAGTACTGTCATCATAAAACTATGTAGATGTATTATAATCAGGCCATACCAGCTTTTAATTATTTGGCAAACATTCATTGGGTTTAAATGCACTTTGTGATACCGAGCAATGATGTAAAGATTCATCTGTTTCTCTGGTAAACAGGGAACTACCGCTGTGCAATCGCTATGTTCACTTTCTTTCATTCACTGTGACAGAGTGGTGACGTTTGCAGTGGAGATGACTTTGCCATGTCACTGAAAAGAGGCAGATAAGTGAGTCTTTCTCCAACTTGTTGTCTTCACTATCAACAAACTCCCGGTTTCATAAACTTGTAGGAGAAAACGTGCTGCCTGCTGTCAAAGCCTGGTGTATTCATAACAATAATAAAGTACTGAAGAATTCATTGGCTTCATATTTTTACAGGAGAAATCAAATATTACTTGCTATCAGATCAAAGTGATATATGTCATTGTACTGTTAAGGCTGAAGTTAGCTCCTGTTGAAAAGAGCCAGGCCACCCGTTTGCAGTCATAACTACTCAAACACGTCTAGCTTACATGGTTTTATTTGATTTACTTGAATATAACATCTGGTGTTATTTATCTACTGAGGTATTTTAATGTAAATGAGTACCACACATGCATCTTTTGAACAACAGATGATTTTAACAGTCATTATGTTCTTTACAAATAAGCAATCTGTTATTGCAACAGCCGCAATCCACTCAGTCTGTGATCACTTGTTCAGCAACCAGAAGACACTGGGAGAACAGTCTGTTTTTCATTTCATACAATCAGCTGGTGTTACAAGTTAATGGCCTCACAGACAATGGAAAGATCAATACAGATGATGAAACTTTGGAAATAAGGTCCAAAAAACACAGCTGCACTGAGCGATTATCAACACAGGTGCTGGTGAAGAGAGCAAAATGAAAATCTTTTGGGTAGTAATAATTTAAAGAAACAGTTTTTAGGATTTTGATGCATTACAATAACCATAAGAAAAGTAATGTAATGCAATGTGAAAGTAAATACTGAAAAGTCAGAAACATAAATGGAATACAAAATAGAAAAAAATATATGATGAAATAAAGACTAAAGGCTATATGTACAATATGACTAATTATATGAAATGAGGGAACTGTACAGTTGTGCAAGGATGTGCAAAAATAACAGGTCCCACAATTAAGTTTAAAGAATGTTTGCAATGTACAAAATATCGTCCAAAAGATGTCAGGCACTGATGACATCATAGCTCATTTACATGTTCGTTAGTCTACATCAGATAACATTCCTTAACAGCATTTTAGTGAAGGATATTTCATTTTTGAGTACTGATGAGCTGGCTTTAGCCCTGCTGCAGCAGGCTTGCATGGCCTCTGATCACAGGGCCAGAGCTGAAGGGAGAGAATCCCATTACAAATAGCTTCATTAGGTCTGTCAGATTGTGCAGCTGAGGCGGTACATCTCTACTGACCCTGCACTGCTTCTGCTCCCCTCTGGGGTCAGAGCATTGCCCCCTCCTGGAATAAAATGTACTACTGCTCTTTCCAGGAGGACTGTGCAACAAATACAAACACACACACACACACACACACACACACACACACACACACACACACACATAGCATGAGAGTTAATAGAGTCACACTGCAAGAGGCCAATTTTTTTAACACTCAGCTGTTACAGTAAAAATATATATATAGACTCTCGATGAATTAAGCTCACATCCAAACTTCAAAAAAGCCATTTCATTTCTCTTAATCAAGCGACATAGTGATGGACACGTGTACTCCAGGACCCTGCGACATCACTGTTGGGTGTGGTTACAGTTGAGATAGAGTTTTGTGAGTATTGTAAGAGCAAATATTAGAGGGAGAGGCAGATTGACAGTGAATTTTGTCCAAATTCATTCTCAATCAATTTAAACACTGCAGGGTATTTTCTGGTGCAAATCAGTGGCATGAACATCAGTTTTGGGATTCAGGGTTGCTAATTAAAGCATAAATCTGTGGCTTTAAAATGACCTTGATCAAGGTGTAGCGTCCCACATGTTTGAACTAATTAAGAAAGTCGTAATGTTGTGCGCACCTTCAGAGACAATATCACACAGCGTGTTTAGACACAGGCAGTCAAAAGTAGGAAGCCATTTTTATGAAAAATATTTCAGGGCATCTTGTGAAACATGAACTCAGAATGTGAAATAGCCATAATGTTTACAGATTATAGTGCAT
>JAVQJZ010110754.1:0-10294 GCA_036025355.1 Leiopotherapon unicolor | reverse complement strand
TTTTTGTACATTGAGTTTATTTTGCAAACTACGTTTGTATTTTTTCTTAAGTAAAAATGCAATACATTTACTTCATTGTGGTGTGAATACTTTGACTTAAAGTAGTAAAGGATAAATTATCATTATTACACACATGATACCTAAATCAACACACCCCTACTCAAACAAAATGAGATTTACAACAGCTGGATGGCATGGAAAGTTTTATTACTTTATCTCTTATTTGAGAGTAAAAGTGATTCAGTACCAACTCCTTAGACACCATTTTGGATTTGTTGTAAATGGAAACATTTACAGTGAGACTTACATGCACTTTTTTTCTTTTTTTATAGAGGCAGTGATCATTTGCTTTACAGCGTGTTGTCCAGCCATCACTTTGCATACGCCCTGACAGTAAATAATGACACAGTGTTTAACAGGGGAGCTCCACAAACACACACACACCGGCTGCAGTGTCTTTTTAAACATCCCTCTGTGTGTGTGTGTGTGTGTGTGCGTGTGTGTGTGTGTGTGTGTGTGTGTGCAGCTTTGCATCCCTCACATGCGCTGTCTGTCAGTTTATTCATTCAGAGGCGAAAGAAAGAAACTCAGGAGTCACAGTTTGGGGGGCAAACAGGAAAAAAAGTGTGCGTGGGAACAGGCGCAGTGATAAAATTTCATAAGGAGGGCCAAGTTTTCCACATCCACCCCCTCCTGCGGTAAATGGAGGAGAGGAAAGGCACCTGTCATGGAAAAAGCTGAGAGGCGCTCCCGTCCGCGTGTCCGTCCGCGCGATACAAACTTTCCTTCATCTTCCGGTGCTCCGCCGGCGCGCGGCAGTCAGCGCCTCAGGAGGAGACAGGAGGAGGAAGGAGGCGTGAGAGTGAGGTTAAACTCGACGAGGAAAAAACTTTTTTTTTTTTAAGGAAATTCTCTGCTGCTTTTTTTCTGCAGTTTTATTTCATTTTATCTCGTTGTGTTTTGGTGGCGCCGGTCGAGTAGCGGGGTGAGGTCGACTTTTCTCAGCAGGTGTGTGTTGTTTTCTTTAATTATCTGTGTTTATTTTTATTTTTCCAACATAATTTCAGGCTTATTTAACCGAGAAAACGCAGCGAAAGGAGTTAACCCCCAATTTTCGGCACTGACAGTCGCTTTAAACGCCAGCAAACTGGACGTGAACGTCACATGAACTGAATTACGACAGAATTTATCGCACATTTGCTGATTATTTAACAGCTGTCTTCCTCTTATATGGTTTATACTCTGCTGTTTGTCAAATTAATTGACTTAATGCTAGTTTTTATACGACCACCCCCCCTCCCAATTTTTAAAAAAAAAAACACAGTTGAGTGGAAAGTGTCATCTGGTGCAGACGCATGCGCCATTTCCTTGAAGGTTAAGTTGCTTTGCAGGTAATATCAAACTCCTGCTCAGCTTGGTTCACCCCAGGCATTCAAACAATGAGGAAAAAAGAAGAAAAGGAAAAGGTGTCAACTTGTGCGTGTAGTTTAGATTTGTGCAGTTTTCCCACTGCTACTTAAGCAGGCACACACGCACACACCCCAACCCCTCCAATTGAATTTCCTTTGAGGCCAAATGGAGCATGAAGTTTCAGAGGGGAACATGGCAGATGACAGGCACTGATGTTTGGGCTTAAATGAAATGTTTAAGCTGCTCAACTCCACCCGGTGCTCTGTATCCTTAGAGGGTGGGAACCCGGCATGAAAGCCAAGTTCATGTTGTTTTTGCCCGTCCCATTCAAAACAACCTTTCACCCAGGCAGAGGCTTACTGTGGGACTACTTTTTTTTTTGTTTTTTCTTGCATCCTGGTTCTTATTAGTCATTTATCATGCTGGGAATGACAGGGCCAGCCGAAAGGTCGTAGACTTCATTCCTGTCGTCTCATCAAGTTGAAAACATACCAAAGGATCAGCCTCTGTTTTGTAGTTGTGCAGATTCCCATGGGCAGTTAGTTTTAGCTGATGGACACACAAGGCGACAAGAGGGAACGACTCCTGTACTCCAGAACCGTCCATCACAAAGAGTCACTGCACGGAGGCCAGGTCGCCCAGTTGTATATCTGATTAGGACCACACAGCCGTTTCTGCCTGTTTATCGCTGCAGGGCATCAACTCATAAAGTTCCTCTTTTTGCGGCAGAGCTCTGCTTTACAACAGCTCATAGAAAAACACTCTCCTGTAGGATAGTCAAGCGCCTTTTTTTCCCCCTTTTTTTAAATCTGCCTTTAAATGCCTGTTGTTTTTTTTTGTTGTTTTTTTTGCAGTAACCACAGTAGAGAGATTTATCATCGTTTCCATCACTTCCTCATGTTCTGTATTGTCTCAAGGAGATCTTCTCGATGTGACAACAACAGAGCTGATCCACTTGACCTTTGCTGAGGGCTCTTGGTTAAAGGCGACGATGCCGCAGGCTGCAGAGATGATCAACCTGGGCTTCCTGTCGGAGTCCGAGCAGGAGCTGATCCTGGAGGTGCTGCGACGGGACGAAGAGCTGAGAATGGCTGAGCAGCAGCGTGTGAGGTGAGAAGAGAAAACGTCCCGTTAATCGCGCTAATGGTTAACTTACATCAGCTTGAACATGAAAGGTATTAATAATTAAATTAATTCATTCAGTTTAAGTATCACCTAACTAGCCCTGTAATTCACAGGCATTGAACATATTTTTTAAATGATTTACTCTTCACATTCATATTTTTAATGGAAGGATGTGTTCATGAGGACATATCCATTAATGACATTACAGTATGTTTTGTATGATTTGATTACTTGTTGTATGCTTAAATACAATTGTCCTGTTCTAAATTGTCATGGTAAAGTTCTGGTACAACTGCTTGTATTTTGACAATATTACCCAATACTGAGATGTTTGGCATATTTTGCCAAATGGAAAGAGAGGAAAGTATCCTTTTTTTTTGGTATGAGTGCTTATATTTAGGTATCTTATTGGCATCAGCATGAAAACATTCAAACAATACCCAACTCTAGTTGCTGGGTGCTGAAGACAAATTTACACTAGAGGCCAGGCAGTGGACAACATAGATATGGTTTATCTCATATCTTAATTTTGTGTTGCAATGTGCAGTTGAGAAGTTTGTGTGATGTAGTTCATGGCAATCTGACACAGTTAATTACAATGCATGTTCTTTTCATTATTTTGTGAGTTGAAATATATATTATTACTGCAACTAACATGAAGAGTGATGCTGGGAAATATAGAAATTAGGTCATCAAAAGAAGGGGAACCAGTAGATCATGCAGGGAATTTGGGTGCACAAACATTACAATATTAAAATAACTTAAAGACACCAGACCACAGAAAAAGTTTCTCCAATGACAACTTCTGTTTATGTGCTTTCTTTCCTTTTGTTTTGTCTCAGGAAGTTGAAGCTGGATTTGTTGGACGTGAAGAGGAAAGGGGCCAAGCGCGGCAGTGGAAGATACAGTCAGCGTAGTTGTGGCAGATGTCAGGAGCCTCTGAGTCGACTCAGTCTTTTCTCCAGCCAGTGTAAGATGTGCAATCACCAAGTGTGCCGCAGCTGCCGAACAGTCCTCCCCGAAGGATCCTGGCTGTGCAGCGTGTGTGCCAAAGAGTCGTAAGACACTGTGTTTTGTTTATACTCTCATTTAACGTTCCATAATTAAATATTTTAGCAAATGTTCTTTATCGAAAACTATTTGTCTCCAGGGTTTATATGTTTCAGATTGCCAACAAATCCCCTGCAGAGTACAAACACGCCTAGTGAAGACAAGTCACAAACACATACTTTCTTTTTTCCAAATCAAGTAATATCCTGTGACTAAAACAGAACAAAACTTCATTAACACTGAAGTCACTTACAGTTGCCAACAGTAGTATTTGTTGCTATTAGTGTAGACACAACTATTACTTCAGATACAACAATGGTTCAATAGAAGTTTTTTAATCTTTCGTTTATCTGATGAATGCATGTAAGGTCTGTTCTGTTCAGACTTTTAAAAAGTAAAATATGCATATTGGCTTGTAGGGATCTAAAGAAAAGGACAGGTGACTGGTTCTACGATCAAAGAGTCAACCGTTTCTCCTCTATGCCTGGACACGACCTCGTGAGAGTCTCCCTGAAAAAGAGGCCTCAGTGTAAGTACAGGAAGAGGAAGTGGGTATCGACTGATCAACCGGGAATGTAAACAGATCTCCGTCTGGGCTGAATAAAATGGTCATGATCACATGAATGTTTTTCAACAGAAGGAGGAGTGAAATGTTAAAAACTGCAGTAACTTGAGAGCATTGTGCCTCACTGGTTTGATTCAGCTGTTATTGTGTGTTATAGTAAAGAAGCGTGAGACAGTGGGAGAACTGCTGTTGAGAAGCACTGAGATAAACCCAGAATGTCCCACCCCTGTTCCTCGGGCCAGGCAGAAAAATCAGACCGACGATAAAAGGTGTGTTATCATTCTTCAATTTGTTAGTTTTCTGTAAACAGGTTTCAATCCATTTGACACATTTTCTTTGACAGTCATTCAAAGGAGAATTCAGGATCAATTGCTTCGAGGGAATCCTTCGAATCAAAGGAGGCTGTTTGGCCAAAGACAAACCGGAGCGACACAGAGTCTGCAGAAAACTCCAGTATAATTAGCAGTAAAACTGAGACCGAGTCTGGCCGTGTGACCCCTGAGCAGCTGAGGTAAGCTCAAAATCATGTACTTATTTTAAAAGGAACAGACACTACCTGCAAACTTCAAAGCAACATTTGAGACAAGAAGTGTTTGGCTCTCCTCCTCCACAGCTGATTAGTGTAAAGTGCAGTCCACTCTGAGACAACCAAGCTCAAGTTGGATCAGTTTTGGAAAAATAATAAGTTTTCCTGTTCATTTAGATTAGTTGGCGTTCTAAACTAAATAGTTTCCAATAAAATTAGACAAAGTTTCAAAATCCAAAATATGTTTATATTTGAATGTTAGTAAAAAGTTATTTGTAGTTTTTGATAAAAACTTAACCTGAGGGAGAGATGTAGCTTCCAATGCACCTTTTTAAATTTTAGATTGTGCTTTGAAATAGTGAAGAATAATAATGAATCAGTGCAAGTAACTTCATTATATGTAGATGGGGGCTGAATCCCCAGAGGCAAAAAATCCCAATCATGAACAGGATAACAGTTCAATTATTAACTCAAGCATGGACGTTTGGGGCTTGGTTGTAATACTACTCACTGTTTGCACACTGAGGAAGGTCATCTGTCTGTGCATGAATAAAACATTTCATTAAAGTGCTGTCCTGCTCATGATATCTAAAGTTAAAGTGGAGCCCACAAATGACATAAATTCAAATTTTATTTATTTTTATTTAAAGCCCAAAATCACAAACATTGTTTGCGTCGGAGGGCTTTACAATCTGTACAGTTGTGACACCCTCTGTCCTTAGACCCTCGAACCGGGTCAGGAAAAACTTCAAAAAACCCTTCAAGGGAAAAGAAGACATGAAACATGTTGAATTGTCCCACTCACACACGAAGACATTAGGTCATTCACGTTTGTATCATTAGTTTATATATATATGTATTTTGTCGTAGTTTTAATTGTTTTGTATCATCACACAGAAGTGAGAACCGCTCTGTTCAGTCCAGTCCAACAGGATCCAGAGCTTCCAGTAAGACCGCCCCAGTCAAAGCAAATGTTGACGGAGCCAATACAGAAAGTACCACTGTACGATGCTTTCAAGTAACACAGCCATTTAATTAGCCGTTTTACCTACTTTTCTCTGACTGTGACATCCTGTTTTTGTCAGTTTAGGTAAAACCGGTCAGCGAGAAACCAGATTTGGACGTTGATAGACTCTTTAAGAAGAGCGTCAAGCGAAATACAAAGCCTTCAGGTTAGCATCTCATATTATTAGTGTGTGCACTGCTGTTGTTTTTATCTTCAGAACCAAATGAAAACATTGTGTGTGTGTGTGTGTGTGTGTGTGTGTGTGTGTGTGTCGCAGCTTAATCTCTGGTATGCTTGTGTATAACAGAGTATGTATCAACGCTGGACCTGCGTGATGGACCTGACACATCAGAGGCCTCGATGGGGAACAGGAGCCGGTCTGTACCAGGCCTGGACATACAGGTACGTAGTTTGCTGAAATAAATCTGACGTCTGATACTATCACACTGTTTTGGCATGAATCTGCACTGCCTGAAGGAGGATTTATTTTCCATGCAGCAGAGCAGGTGTCAGTCAAGTCTTTTACTCTAAATGATACATGATTAGTGGCTTCATTATTCAAGTGTATTGAGGTTTGTTCTGTGGTGGATTATTTCTTGTGTAAAGTGTTGAATGTCATTAACAGACAAAGAAAGAAAGAAAGAAAGAAAGAAAGAAAGAAAGAATGAATGAAAGAAGAGATGTGGGGGTGTGTGAGGGGGTGCTGTAGTCAATACCACCTGTAAAAAAAAGCTCATCCTCTCAACCTTTGGGATAATTTGACAATCCTCCGCCGCACTGCCTTGTTCTGCAGTGAGAGAACCACAACAGAGCAAACCACAGAGCGAGAGAGGAAGAAGGGAGAGGTAGCCAGAGTAGCGGCAGGCTTGATAGATGGCACAATTTGGGGAAGGAGAGAGGCAGGGAGTCTTATGAGTTTAAGAATTGATGAAGACAAAATGGGCCCGGGTAGCAGGGGTAATAACTTGTGGGGCTTCATGCTGATCCTTATGGGCCGCGTCCCGCTTCAGCCCGCCTCTGATGGACTGGTTTCCCCACCTTCCTTCGTGCCGCTGCCTCCCCTCTGCAGCGGAAATGAGAAAAGGGAGGAGCATGACGCTCGCTTACAGGGGGAAATGGCGAGACGCGGGCGTGGTAGAGAGATAATCAGCTGCAGCGCCCTCCGTCACCAATTTGTCTTCATGATTTGAGCTTTAAGTTTTAAGACTTCATAGAGTGATTTATCAGCAGCTGAAATCTTGTTTTTTTTTTTTCTTTCTGACCTCCAGCGG
The DNA here is from genome assembly GCA_036025355.1 of Leiopotherapon unicolor. Classification (NCBI taxonomy): domain Eukaryota; kingdom Metazoa; phylum Chordata; class Actinopteri; order Centrarchiformes; family Terapontidae; genus Leiopotherapon; species Leiopotherapon unicolor. The sequence goes on along the minus strand of JAVQJZ010110754.1, from coordinate 3,341 downwards.
TGGTTAACTTCTCACCTTGCTGTCCACGTGACACAGAAGTTTACTCCAGGGAGGAGGCAAGATGAAGAAGACGGAGCAGCTAGTGGGTGTGGTTACAGAAGCATATTTGGTAGTTAAAAAACTTTATTAATTTTACCCATCAAAGTGTGTTTATAAGTTTCAGGGATTGTGAGAGTATGAGAATAAAGTTGTATAAAGCCTTTTGTGCTGTAAAGGGAGCTGTAAAATCTGTTATATTGCCTCATGTGATGTCACTTGAGGCAGCGTTAGTTGGGGCTACGAATTCTAAACAGAAAACCAGCGTGGGGCTTGGAGTTACAAAGAAGTGAGCTCACCAGATCTCTATATCTATTTACTAGTATAACACACCAGAATCACCGACCAAACTGTCAGAGGTTGAGTTGCACTGTGGGTAATATAGGCGCCGGGTTTTGACAAGGTAGAAGAGTCGTGAGTCCACCAATGATTGGTTTGCCAAAGAAGAAAGGAGAGCAGAGAGGAGCAGTGTGGAAAAACATAACAAGTGTCCGAGAAAAGTTTCTGATGATCCGGATAAAAAAGAAACTTGGCGTTCAGAGTAAGGATTACACCAGGCCAAACACTGATAACCACTGGTGTAGCTTTTCTTCGCTGAAGAGTGCTGAAAGAGGAGAGTGAGGGCAAAGATGGATATTGAGTTATGACTCTTAGACAGACTGCTATTTGTAAAATATTCAGAGTAGACCATGTAGCTATTGCGTTTGCCTAAACAGTAGACATCTGTCATGGAACTGTGGAAACTTCTTTGAATTTCTGTAACTATTTGTGATCTGTGTTATGTCGCATAACGTGACGTCATCTGTGGGCTTGTTTCATAAGCACGCATCAAAAGCGTTGGTATAATTACTGTCACTGCCAGAAGAGGGAGAAAAAGGTTTCACAGTGCAAGTTAATAATATGTCTTTTTTTAACTCAAATGTATACACTGTACACAGTTATATCTATTAATATAATATTAATATTGTTTTATGATGTTATACTCTGGAGTATAATGTGGGTTTAAAACAATATTTTCTCAAGATACTTCCCTTTTGGAGCAAAACATTTGTAGTACTTAGCATTTAACATAGTTAAACTTAACAAAAAATCATCTGGTGGACATTTTTTTGTTTTTAAGTTTTAGTAAGTGCAATGGTTTTATTAATACAGGAACAAAGGAACAATTTAAACTATACCTAGCTGGAATAAAACTTTAACATCGCTTTAACTACATTTCACTGCCCATATTTCAGAAGTTACATATCATTTAAAAGGATTCAAAAGTTTTCAAAGCCCTCCAACACGCATGTTCACACAGACCAGCTATACAAAGGTGATAACAACAAAAAGACTTCTTATTTTTTTTTAAGGTGATATAACCAGAATTTGACATTTGGGAGAGCTGCATGAGAGGTGTGAAAGAGAAACAACCTCCCCATAGAGAATCATTGGAGAAACATAGGTGGAGCTTTAAAATATCAGAATATTTGGTGCCACTGTCATTTTGTTTTTCATTTTCCATAATTCACAGGTTTCTAAAATAAATAATATGTTAATAGTAAAGTACTTGTCAATGTGTGAACTTATTTGTGCTTTACACTTTCCGATAATTTGTGTCTAATGAGTTCAGCGGGCACTGGGTGTTGTGTTTACAGTAGCTGTTGAAAAAGTTACCAACATTTGAGGCTGGAGGCATGTTAATAATTGTTATGGGATGCAACCTCGTTCTGGTCTGTTCAACAAAGTGACGTAAACCATTGCCTGTCCACCGTGCGTTGGCATTTCTATTGTTTCTTTGCAGAGAGCGGATAAAAAACATTGCAGCAGTTAATAATCTGTCTGCTTCTTTGTTGTCCCACGCTAAATATTTTCTGTGTGAAATGAAATCTAATGATAGTATATCTTTGCTCGTAGGCGGGCGCATTCATGTATGCACATGCATGTGTACAGTACCCTCTCACACTCTCACTCTCAAAAATAGGACACCCCTAAAAGCCCTGCTGTAATTGGAACACTGGATGTACTATGATTACAACAGGAAGCACAGCTTGATGCTCATTCAGTAATTACTGACCGTGTCCCACAGATATACATAATCCATTTTAAAGTGCACACACTGTACAAAGCCTGTTAGCTCCTTCAAGCGATGGCTGCTGCCCTCAACATCATGCTTTTAGGTTTTTATCAATATGAGGCAACGGATGTGTTGACCTTCATGAGACCAATTGTGCCGTTAAGCATCAGGAGTTAGGGGGGGTCAACCAGGTCTGTTGTTGGAGTAGCAACAATTTGATAGTCATGATAGCTGTACATGCATTTTTATACAGACATACTCACCCATTTGCAGTATTCTGATATTTCTATTCCAGGCAAATCATGTTTCCTGAGTCCGCGAGCAGTGGTGTGTAAAGACTACCCCAAAGACACAGGATAGGTCATGCAATAGCACAATTAGAATAATCTAGACAGAGCAGAGACGCACTGTGTACTTAGTTGACACACATAAATACACTCACAAAGTATTTTGCCAATCTCTCTCTGTGTATATTGTAAGTTGGTAGTGTGAAGAATAAAAGTGGGAGAATGGGTGTCATTCGGTGGCAGAGAGAGAAACAGAGAGCGAGAAAGAGGATGTCAACAATAATCCCAAGTGGATATCTCGCCCCTGAGGGCATCCTGCCCTGCGGCTAGAGACAGAGAGAGGCAGAACGAGGGACCCTCACACTGCTGTGTGAACAGAGTAGCTCTCACCAACAAGCAGCTGGACTCTTCAACACAATATCTGCTAGTTAAAGCCTGGAACAGACTTTACGATTACTGAAGCCTACAAAGACTACACATCCCACACCGTGTCCACAGACATACACATTTCTGTCTTTGACTGAATCAATACTAAGTCAATACACTGAATGACAGTTGATGATGATTAGAGTGGAGTTGCTAAGCAACCACCAAAATCCCACAAAATTCTTACACATTGTTTGAAATGAACATCCATAAAAAAACAGGTTGCCTTGCAAATTTTTTTTCCAATGTCTTTTTTTTGGGGGGGGGAAAGACATGGACAATAAGAGCCACTGACATCGGTTGAGAATAAAGACCTGGAAGTGTGAGGTGAATTTCAAGCAGAGCTGCTGCTCTGCACTGAAACCTGATACTGGATTACAAAGTCATTCTCAAGCATTATTATCATTATTATTATTATTGCATTATTTTAGCATTTGCTCACCTTTTTGGAGAATTGTTTAAGTCGTTACACCTCTCATACACAATAAGCAGAAAAAAATGTTGGATTACATTATTTAAATACAACATGTAATGAT
>JAVQJZ010110722.1:0-10117 GCA_036025355.1 Leiopotherapon unicolor | reverse complement strand
ATAATTAATAAAGAGTTATTCATTTTCAACAAGTTTTTTGCCTGTTGAAAAATAATTTGGCCAGAAGTTCTTTTCTTCTTTAGTTTTAGAAATAGCAATATGTCACAGGTGAACATGTTGCAATATGTTATATGAAAATAGTTTCGTGTATTGTGATGTTGTTGTGTTTGGCACAGTATTATGTTGTGTTTGTGTCGGCAGATGCCCTTGGATCCTCATGTAAAGGATGCAGGTCTCTTTGTGTAGGTATTGAACCATTTCTTGAGCAAGTAACCTTCTCATTTCCTCAGTTCCTTTCTTTCCTTGTGTGAAATGTGTAGATCACTAGGCTATTTTAATTACATATTTATTTCAGTGACAGCACACATAAACTCACGTCAGGTCAATTGTATTTATGTTGATTAATATTATAAATTACAAATTTACCTCACAGGCTTTTACAGAATTCAAAATCCATTATCATTACAAAGAAGAAAGTATGCTTTTTGGGGTATGTTAATAAGGGAAAAATGGAAATATATAATGGTACTGTCACTGTGACAGTGAACCGAGCACCAGTGCAGGACACACTACACAGGACACAAAACAAATGTGCAGGACACAAAGGACACCGCGGGACTTGGTAACCATCTGATGGTGCAAGACCCTCATTACACAGGAGATGACACTAAATTACACACAGGGCAGGACGCTGGTGAGGACAGGGTATCCATTGATTTAACCCTGACAGTCCAGCGATGAAGCAGAAACCTCTGTGACAGTTGCATGTCCATTTCTAACGAAATCTAAAACCATGTGGACAAGCAGTTCCTGGAAGTGTTCATAAATAAATAACCTCTGTTTTGGTGTCCCCGCGTTATCCTAAGTGAATGTCAGGAAGAACTGTAATTCTCTGAGGGCCGAGGGAATGGGGTCTGTCCAGCAGTGCTTTAGCTGAGAGCTGGTGGCAGCCTCCATCATCTGGCACAGGCTGCAGCCCGGTGTCACTTTTGTACCTCAGGATGGATGGCTCTGTATGGCCTGGACACTGTTAACTCTGTCCCACCGGTGAGCTTCAAGGAGATGCTATAAGAGGCATTCCTTTCCGCAAGCCACTGTCACAAAAATGAGGAGGGAATCGGCGGGCTTGGTGCAGAGTGATCCTTCTTTTCAAAATATTTATTAAATTAAACTTTGTGTCAGATATTGAAACATATACACTGTGAAAACTCACTTACAAAAAAATCTTATCCTTGGGATATTGAGTTTGCTCCAGGTACAGCTGAGATCACGGCGTCTATTGAGGCAGATGAAAAATGGTCCCCTACCTGCTGCAAAGGTGGTGATATGCTCCCCTCAAAGATCCCCACAGCTTCTTCTGATTTCCATGTGTTATTCAAAACTGACTGAATGTGATGACTGCGAGGTTGGTGTAATTATAGTTTCCTCTCTCTCTCTCTCTCTGTATATATATATATACATATATGTGTGTGTGTGTCTGTGTGTGATGTGGTGCCTTATCGATAGGAACATTTTTGACGTTTTTATGAAACAGTGGGGGAGAGAATTGATCATGTCATGACACTGTGCAACATAATCTATGTGCGACCTCAGGGATGCAGAACAGGAGAGTGTCAGTTTTGAAATCCTTGCATATCTCATGTGCTTCAAGCGACAGCAATGCTACGGAAGGATTAGATGGCTGAATTTTGACAGTATTACCTTTTAAGATTTAACAGTAAAAAGTATAGATGGTAAGGTGAATTTTTGTTTGGTAATCATTATTACCATAATAAGACGGTAGTTTTAGGTAGTGTTAACGAAAGGCGAATTATCAAGGAAATGATGTAGTAATAGACTGAGTCATTTTCCTGCGGCGTACAGTGATTTTCTATAATTGTTTGTACAGGACGCCGAGCACTAAATGTCCATGCCCACAGCATGTGTGTGCATGTTAAGGACATGGCTCATCTCCAGCTCAATGCAGCAAAATGGCCCAGTTGAGAAATAAAGCCACAAAATATTTCTTTGTAATAAAAGGCCTATTCAAAGACATGTTTAATCACAACAATTAGGACCAAGTGGGATGGAATAAATGCTGTTTGATTTGTGAAGCTTAAATTTCTTTGTTATAATATTTCCAGTCAAAATAGAATTAAATTGCAAATTTAGGGTCAAATCAGGTTCTGGCTGTATATATTTTGCTGTAAAGAATACAACAAAATAATTGTTTTGCATTGCATTATCAAAGCATGTTTTCAGTAAGACTCTAGTTTCCGTTTGTGAACTTTGTGCTGTTTTCCTGTTTCCTCTGAAAGATATGGGACAAAACACGCAATCACACTCATCTTCATGTAATGCCTTGAAGAACTTACATGTGACATGATAACCATCTTTGTCAATTGGTGAAAATGAAAGAAACAGAGTAAAAAGCTGTATTAACAGGGAAAAAAATCCCTTTTTTTAAATAAAAAATTTAAGGCTGTCCACAAGCTGAAGCTGCAATGTTCTCATACGACATCCGGCCAACATGGACACATGAATACAACGGTGCAGTGTCTGTCCATGGCTGCTGTCCTAGATGAAAAGCTAACCTTCATTTAGAAACAAAACAGTAACAAGGACAAAAATGAACAATGCGTGGACTGTTTTTTTTCTTTTCTTTTTTTTTCTTCTGAGAACCTCAGTATCCTCACTCAGGCGCAGAAAACGCTCTGCAGGATGGATTAGCCTGACAAAGCTCTGCATGGAGGCTTTCATGGGGAGAGGCACTCCAACAGCCAGGTTGAGACAAAGCTGCTTATCCACAGGGTCACAGTAATGTAATGGTGTGTGCAGCCAATTTGCTCCTTGCTATTCAACAGGTGTGAATATCATCCATGGGAGGAAATCACTTTGATTTTCTGAGCCTTGCTAATTGACTTCTCCAGTGCCTCTCAACACTGAACTCTGTGTCAGATCTTGGAAGACACAGAGATGCCCTCAGCAAAGGTGGCTTTTGTCAATATAATTAACTGAACAGACAAGAGGAACTGCAGCTTTACCCCCGAGTTTTGGTTTGGAGCCAAGTCTGAAAGCGGTTAAGTTGGTGACTACTTTATAGCTCACTACTCAGAATTCATTACATCGCTGCATGCCAAGGATAATGGTTCATTCAGGGTCATTACATGGAAGGGCCAGTACATTTAGCCCTTTGCAACCCTGCTGGGGGGGTATAACTGTAGCAGTAAAATATAAATATAAGTAGTTAAATTCTTATGATGTAAAATATTTGGTTTATTAACCCTAAATTTAGCACTGATTTACAATGATTTTGTCAGACTCATGATAGAAAGTTTTTTGAAAACCATCAAAATTGATGCAGCAGAACTATGGATTTGGATTTTCTTTAGTACAACCCCGACTGCCCACAGTTTATTCAGATTTGGATTTGTTACACTGGTAGATGCTAATATAGCTTCAAGCTGCTAGTCCCAAGCAGATATGAGATGCAGAGCCCCATCTGAACACTCAAGTGACATCATCATGAAATTGATCAGATTTCATGCAGCTCCGTCTGGAGCCAATTCTTCCCTTTTCGTGGAAAACACAGAGGGATGTTACATCACACCATGCATTTAAATCTTCATCATCATTGATGAAAAAGATGCATCAGGAGCTAGCTGAGTCATCTCAGCAGCTTGATTGACTAATTGATTACTGCCCCACAAACATATTTCCTGGAAGAAACCCTTCATACCGAGTTTTAAGAATTGAAGGGATTTTAAATACATTTTCATCAGTTCTGTATAAATACTTATATTTTGCTATGTTTTAATGCCCATTACGTTTGAGATTTGTGTTTTGCGATGCTCAACAGTAAATTTAGTCTCATGAAGGAGTACATGCTGTTATAGAGCTCTGAGCAAAGTGACCGAAGAGCAATTATTACATTGCAGTTTCTACATTGTTTGCATCCTTAAAATGAGACTTGAGGCACAGGCTTGGTGACTGAAGCAATCAAATTCACACACACTTTTGTTCAGTGCCCCTTGTGGTACCATTAAAACTGTAATCGAAGCAAGTGTACAGATATTTTCCCTTGCTTGCCACTAGTTCATTGTTTATTTTCATTTCTAGCATACAATATTTACAATAATTCCAAATTCACTGACAATTAGTGAGGCTCAAAGCCAGTGTAGTTACGCCGTTTGTAGGAAAGTAAAGCCAACACTGTGTTATGACTTAAGAATAATCTCATGTACTGTTATGAGTCATATTAATATTTGATGTTTGCATTTTAATCTTACTTTGTTTTATGTGAGTAAACTCAACATGTGCAAAGTTAAATGTCTTGAAATCCACACTTATGGTTAGAAAAAAAGCTTGGAGCTGTGCCACCACCCCAGGAGTGTAAAGTACTGTACTGTGAATAGGCAGATTAAGAAATAACATCTTACTTAACAATACAATTTTACAATTAGAGCTTATGCATATTTTTAATATTCAATTTGCTAAAGAACAACCATCACTGTAATCAAATCATCATGCAATATTTTGTAATTGCTGGACAATAATCAGTTTTAGCTAAATTGATTTAGTGATTTAAGGTATTCTCCACTGGGTGAAGCCAATGGGTGATTTTGTTATTACAGCAAATGTGCAATAATATAATTGCTTGTAATGCTAACACAAACTGAAGCTTAATAAGCCAACAAGATTACTTGTCAAACATTGATGGTCAGTGTGCTCAGGATACAGAATGGAGGACAGTGGCAGAGCTTTGCTGTCTTGATATTTCATACACAGTGTTACTGCAGTTTTTCAACACACACACACAAACACACACACACACACACAACGTTGTTCTTGTGAGTTTCTGAGGGAATGGCATTTGTATGTCTTCAAAGCTAGAAACGGCAGGATTGTATCATGAACAAACACAAAAAATATCACTTCAGTATTCATTCATACATGCCTTTGCAACACAGATTTACAACATTTAAAATGACCACATTTACCTCTCTTCAAGTAGTAACGATAATTAGATTCTGGTCTCCTTTTTGCAAATTAACAAGCAGTTTTATCTCTTGGTGCTGACAGCTCGTTCTCAGCGCTGGTTTGTCTCTCTGTACAGAGATTCAGTGTTCAGCAGAGAGACAAAGTGAGATCATGAACCCATAGCAATGCAGGTGTGTCAGTCAGTCAAGCTCAGAACATTTATCTCTTGGTTTCTGTCCAAGCTTGGGCCTCTCACTGGGCCTCCAGAAACACACACACACGCGTGCGCACACACCAAATATGTGATTTAAACTGCAGTGTAAACATAATGACAATCCCCCAAAAAATCTCTTTACTACTTTTTTTTTCTTTTTTAAATAAGTCATTAAAACTGCTAAATAAAAACAATAACCACAGACAGCAAAAGAAACCAAGGTAGTTTCAGGAAATGGAGACCTCGAAAACTACGCGAGATTTGAGTCAACACTTGTTTAACACAGTTTCAAGAAGAATCCAACATTGCAAAACTCACAAAATAAGTATAATTTTCGGGCTGTGGTCATGAATTGCATGTTGCCAAAAAATGTTGCTAGTATGTCCACATCCTTCTACTCGATGTGTGCACTACAGATAATACTCATCTAACAACAGTCCTGTGTGGATTGACCAGCTTGACTGTAACAGTTAGTGAGAGAACAAATTCACAAAATTGAAAGGGGGATATATCACCATCATGCTGTATCTGATTATTTTCCTTTTCTATCCATCTCTGTTCATTTCCAGTATCTGCTTATTCTGCTGAAAATTGTGGCATGCACTGAGCAAGAGGCGGGGAACACCCTTTATTAATATTCCATGTAGATCTTAAATTTCTCTCGGTTTTATGTTTCTGCCTTAAAGCATTTATTTTAATACCCACATATGCACGCTGTGTCTCATTAAATCTGAAGCAAAGTTCGACCTTGTGCTGAAGCAGAACAGTGTCCATTCCTCACTACAAAAGTGAGGTGTGAGAATGTGCTCTACTTTTCTCATTCCTGAAACTCTTCAAGCCTCATTAAGTACGAAAACAAGCCAACTAGCTGCTGTGAATGGTTTGTCTCCCTCCGCGAGCTACAGAGCCTTTTCTTGGCTCAAGTAAATGCTACAGAGTCCCTGCTGGAGGAGGCAATCACTGAGGCGCGCCGTAATGGGAAAAGTTTCATGTGTCTTATGTGCTGAGTTGTAAGGTTTAGAGTTCAGTGCAGTATGGGCAGGAAGTATATGACGTGTGTTGTTAGATTTGTGCCAAAGATTTTCATCTTACATAACAAAGAAAAAAAAATCACACATGTTAAATGTAATTTTAATCTTCACATCCTGATTCTGCAAAAAAAAAAAAAAAAACAAGAAGTGTGAAGTCACGCTAGCAGCTCCGCGCGGCTATAGTCGTGTCATTAGTTATGGATAAATAAAGATTCGGAGTGAAAGAGTCAGGAGATCACTAAACTTATTACACTTCTGTAGAGAACACGAATGTCTGTGCCAAATTTCATGGTAATCTACTGAACATTCGTTGAGACATTTCACCAAAATGCATAAACGCTAACCTGGCAGCAGTGAACAAAAAATCAGGTAGCGCCCTAAATCATCAGGACATATCCTGTGAGAACTATGAGATATTTCTCAGGCTGGGTGAAAACTTTTATGAGCTGGTGGTGTGAGAGGGAAAACTCTGGGGAACATCAGAGTCTTTACAACTCCTCCTCTGGGCACCATGAATAACTGCACAAAGTTTCACAGCAATCCCTCCAGTAGTTGTCGAGATATTTCTCTCTGGACCGAAGCGTTGACAGAGTGACCTTGCCATCCCAAGAGCTGCGACACAAGCGCAACTAAAAACTGCTCTCACAGTGTTCATTGTCGGCCACCCCAATTGTTGCCGACCTTATCTCTTGAATTCAGCACTTCTTACTTGGCCGCCAACAATGACTCAACTCCTCGAAAATTGATAAACAAGTATTGCTCGCTGGCAATCTCATACGGGCATTCATGCACCCAGCTCTTACAACCAATCTCTCGCCAGACGTGACAGCGTTCGTCTTTTAGGTACGTCTAAAAACACTTTGCCTCACCCGCTCCCCCCAAACAAAAAATAATTCATGCTTAAATGCCCAAAAACAGACAATCTCAGCGATGCACCTTCGAGAGCAGGATAACAACTCTTGGTCTGAGCCAAACCAACGGTGCTCTTTGCCAGAACGCTGATCCCTCTCTATCCTCCGCAGAGTTTGCAGGCTTACATGATGTTTACAGCTTGTAGCCTTGTATAAGCAGAGACAGTCCCATTGCTTACTTTCATTGTGTGTGATACTGACATGCGTCAAGTTTCAAAACTGTCCGCTCTTGTGGTTTTTCTTTTTTTGTAAGCCAAACTTTCAAATGACTTCACACACAGGCTTTCTCCACTTTGCTGCTGTATTGATGCATTTGTGATTCTTGGTGCAGTTATCTAGGGGGGGTTCTGCTGAGAGATTGGTAAGAAAGTCGTAAAAATAGTGTCTGGTAGTGGGGGGAATGAGGAATGAGTCTGCATGGATAAGATGTAATGCACAAGAAAAATGAATCTCACCAAAGGTTAAACAGGCCAAAGAAATGTCATCAAAATGCCACTTAAACATGATTTGGCCTTTTGGGTTCTTTCATCGCATCACACTTTGTGCCAGCAGTGTTGCTTGAATATGAGTGAAAAAGCAGCGCAGTTCTCTCAAAAGGTCGATCAAGATCTATTTGAAATAAAACCTGGACTTTCAGATAAATAACAGAGGAAAATGTTTAATGCACCAGGAGGTGTGTTCATTTCACAAGTTTGATATATTTGAAGATTTAATCTGTCAATGAAATTAAATGAAAAAGTCACACCTTTGTTTGTAAAACACTGACAGCTCTAGTTAAAATGCAAATGATTTAATTGTTGATGAATTCTCTAAGAGGTTGTGTTGTATGCCTTATCGTCCACATATTAATTAAGGACTAACACAGAACATCAGAGGTGTGACTTTCGGACATTTGGCCCTTGCAGCTAGGCAACTAGCTGAGAGGTACTGAAATGACTTCTTAATTAAATGCTCATACATAGCATTATGCTGCCCACTGTCTCTGAACTGGGCTTCCAATTCATTCTCTGCACTTAATTTCATGACCTGCCCAGGGCAGTGATGTTCTTAAATGAGGGTGTTTGTTTGGCGTATAGTATGGAGGACAAAATTAAGTCAGAACATCGAAACCAAACAATCACAAAAATTCTCTCATAGACTGATAGTTCATGCATTTACTTTAATCTAGAAAATGACATATTGTAATGAAATTCGTTATGGTGCTTTTCCATAATGTGTTTAAAAAGTGTTATTTAAATTGCTGCATTATTAATGCACTAACCCTAATTAAAATCACATTTAGTATTTGCTGCAAAGAGCACTGTGCTTTACTACCACACATTAGGGGTTGTTATGTTTTTCACCTGGAAAAAAATAAAAATGAGGCTCCAGCCTTCATTTCAGACTACATACTTTATGGATGGATTACACGCCTACAAGACCTCATGATGGCGGCCTTTTTTATGAAAGTTTTCCCTCTTCTTTGTTTACTTCACTGTTGTGCACACGCATATTAGCGTAGAGACGTTGTACAGATATTCAACTTTCATGATCAGAAAATTCATAACACAGACCATGTTCCTGTTTGTACTTGTAGATGTCCTTTTAACAGCTTTAGAGATGTTTGGAGTATTTGTTACTGAGGAAAATTGCCAAAAAGGCTCACTGGCGGTGTCCTATCCAGCTCTCTTAATACGTCAATAATATCGGGTACCTCTGTATGGCCTGTTAGGTGAAATCCAGGGCATCAAAAGCTTGTCAGTGCTTGCTGGTGCTAATAAAGCTTATAAGTGCACGGTAACGGTTGAAGGCGAGTCCACGCTAATTAGTTTATGCCTGGCAGTCGTCCCGAGCCTGCGGCCACCTTGGCTGTACCTTGCCTTCATTTCCCCTCAGATACTAGACACAACAGTCGCTGAAAGTGGGAGATTTCACCCCTCCATTTTTGAGCCCCAGGCTGATGGGCCCTATTCACAACAAATAAGAGGATCAAACTGCAGTGAGTGTGGGTGCAGTGCAGTCATTCAGTACATTAGGTGTTGAAAAAGGACAGTGTCTATAAGCCTGTTTTCTCCCAAGTTGGGTGAAATTTCTCCAAGCAGTTCAGTTTGGTTGTATAATTTTGAGTGCTGTTAAAAATAGCATCCTATTCTTTTAACCTCTTTTTGTATCTGGAATATTGTGATGTGCTCGATTGTTTCAGTGATGGATGCGTGCGAATATATGTGGGTGCATCCTTTATTGTGCTAATAGAGGTTGGTGCAGTTACAGTATGTAGCATTTTGAAGGGACTGAAGCTTATCAGCCAATAAACATCTCATAGTCATTTCAGCATCAAACTCGCCTTAACTTTCCTTTGTGGTGAATCTCTGAGTTGAGCAAAAGATTTGGGATACAATGATGGGATTTTTTTTTTTAAATTGCTTTGACAATTACCTCTGATAACAATATGAATAGTCACATCCTTCCCAATCTAATCTTAATCTTTGAAGTGTAATGCAATTAGCCGCCGCTGATTAATCTTCTCACATTACTAATTTCCATCGTGACGTGCTTGTGTTTTTTGCGACTGTGATGAAAAACATGTATATGACAGAGATGATTTTACACTCCAGTTTCACATTGATTCCTGAAGCAGAATGATCCTTCCGGTTCCTCTTTTTTTTTTTTTTTTTTTGCAAGAAAGAGACAAAACAAAGAATCTGTTAAATTCTCATGAGTACAAACACAGTTTCACTCTGGGCAACAGGGAGTGACCCACCAATTCAGCTGACTTTATTTGCCTGAAAAATGAGGGACAGTGGAGGAGATGACAGTGCTTCAGCTTTCATTAACTCTGAATCACTTTCCACACAGAGTGCAACAGTGCACAAAGGTAATTAATTTCCTCAAGGACAATTATTTTAGTGCTTTGAGATAATGACAAAGTTCAATCTCGGTAGATACTGTAAGTGATTTTGAAGGAAAATGATCCCTAAAGTCCCCCAATTTAAAATCAGAGTTGTGCCATCTCTGGCTAGAAA
>JAVQJZ010110669.1:0-10319 GCA_036025355.1 Leiopotherapon unicolor | reverse complement strand
AAGGGAAAAGAAAATACGACATCACATACATATTCATATATATTAACATATGCACAATGAAAAAGGCACATTAACATGTAAATGTCAAATGTAAACAAGATAATAGATGAGGAAAAATGAAAAATACAACATTTTGAAATTGAATGAGGCAACAATACTAGCAGCTATTTTGAGAGAGAAAAATCATCATGAAGAGAAAGCAGAAATAGTTATCCAGTACAGTATAGCACTGTCCTGCAGGATAACGGGGAAGAAAACAGCCTTTGGCATTAATGTGTAAACACAAGCTTGAATATCTGTTACACCACAGTAAGAGTGTTGTCAGATGTGATCAGTGTCTTATAGGCATTTCTTAGGAATAGTAAAAGAGGAAAGCCTTTCTGTAAATCTGTTGCTGTAGATTTCCAGGAAATATGTGTCTCTGTCTGATAAAAGGCTTCCACCAGGGATTTTCTAGTGGATCATTCTTGAGTCTCCTCGGGAATCCGTCGTCACTTCTCACAGCATGAATAAGCGTGTTGGAAGGTCCTTTATGATGACAAACCGGATCAATTTCCTGGTCCAGTGAGGATCAGAAAGTGAGGATTCTTTAACTTTGGGAACTGAAATACACCCGTTATTTTAAATTCTTTTCCGTGTCCTTCTCATTTATCCAGGATGACAACTGGGGCGAGACCACCACGGCCGTCACGGGCACATCAGAGCACAGCCTCTCTCAGGAGGACATCGTTCGCATCACCAAGGATCTGGAGGACAGCGTGGGGCTCGAGTGCCGCAGATACTTCACCCTGACCCTGGCTGTGATCCTGGGCCTGCTGGTTTTCCTGACGCCGCTGGCCTTCCTGGTGCTCCCCCACCTGCTCTGGCCGGAGAAGCTGCAGAGCTGCGGCACAGCCTGCGAGGGCCTCTTCATCTCAGTGGCCTTCAAGCTGCTCATACTGCTGCTGGCCGTCTGGGCGCTCTTCTTCAGGCCGCCGCGGGCCGGCCTCCCGCGGGTCTTCGTCTTCCGGGCGCTGCTCGCCGTGCTGGTGCTGCTTTTCGTGGTCTCTTATTGGCTATTCTACGGAGTCAGAATACTCGACTCGCAGGTGAGAGAAGAGAAATAAAAGGCCTGAAATATAATAGCAAACATTGCTTGTGCATGGTAATAAAATGAGTCAACAGAAGCACAAAGAGTCAAATATTTCCACTGCGATATTCATATTCATTTTTAATGCCTTCAGGAGCTCAGCAAAATCACAAACAACCAAAACACAGATATTTGCTTTCCCCGTGTTATGTGTTTTCAGTGTTAGTCATAATTTAAATCCCCGTCGGTCCCTCATTCAGAATGCATGTAGGAAAACACACAGACAGAAAAGAAATAGGGGTCTAAAAAGCTTGCAGTCCTTTGAAATGTATCTAAATATTCATATGCTCCACATCTTGTTGTACATGATCTCCTTCTTTTAATCCCTTCAGGACTATTTTATGCCCCTTTTTTGTTTGTGTTCACATGTTTACTGCTTCTGTGTGGTCTGTGTGAATGCATAAATTCCTATCAAGAGGCACAAATGACGCCTCAAAAACTTCACTGTTCGCAGGACGAGAACTACCAGGGCATCGTGCAGTACGCCGTGTCGCTCGTGGACGCGCTACTCTTCATCCACTACCTGGCCATCGTCCTGCTGGAGCTCCGGCAGCTGCAGCCGTGCTTCTCTATGTGCGTCACGCGCTCCACGGACGGTGAGATGAGGCACTACAATCTGGGACAGCTCAGGTGAGAAGCACACAGGGGCTATGTTCAGTTAAGTACTTTAATAGATGCTGTTAACGTTGAGAGCAAGACAGCAGTAAATTTCCAGATCATCTCTGTGCATGTAGGTGAAAGGGAGAAAGAAAACAGAGAACGTGTGGGCGAGATGAAAGCAGAGGGAGGGAGACAGAAACTGGGACACCTCAAGTGAGAGACATGGGAAAGGAAGAGGGAAGTGACTGGTTTACGTACCGGGGAAAAGGGGAGGAAGGAATCTGTGTGGGGAAGGCTTGGGAAAGTCTCAAAGATGGAGCGGCGACCAAGTAGAAAGTGCACAGGGAAAGAAAAAGCAAGAGACGAAAAAGCAAGAGACAAAAAAGGCGTGCAGACAAAGTGGCTGGTAGGGAAAGGAAATTGTGCCAAGAGAAAAAAAAAAAAAAAAGAAAGGAGGAGGGTGGGGAAGACTTCAGAGAGGAAACTCCTCAGAAAAGAGCTGCAGACAGAGGGTGGAGTACAGAGGGGAGACCCAGGAGACTGAGGCAGGGAGAAAAGCAACGGGAGGGAGCCAAAGAGAGAATAGAGAAGGAGGGATTAATAGTTAATGGGCGCGTAGTGTTGAAGAATCCTAAAATGTATGTGGGAATGAAAGAAAGGGAAGGTGTGTGTGTGTGGGAAAGAACAGCTCAGACTAGATCAACCAGGTTTTTATGACCTTACCGTCTCTGAGGAAAAACAGGAAGATCCCATTTTTAGCCGAACACAGCAGAAACTCTCTTGTTGCTTGCTGGTATCAGTACGCAGCCCCTCAGTCTCACACACACACACACACACACACACACACACACACACACACACACTCACTTCATCTGCTCTTTCTATGATTTATATCGGTGTGTAGCAGCTGTTGTGTGAGCTTTGCAGGTGGGTTGTTTCCTGCTTTACGTGTCAAGTTATGTGATGGTGACACTGTTCATTAGTGATAGCATGATTGGCTTTAGCAGTTTAATTAATGCGTCAATCAGCTGACTAGTTACATTCAAACATATTCATGCAGGATTTGTTCATGCTAACACACTTTACTGCTGCTCTCCACCTCCACAGCCCCAGCCTGCTCATTATATTTTTAGTATTATTGATTTTGCTAAGATTTAATGTTCCTGTATCTTTTTATCAAAGAAGGATTAGCTCTCCCAGCAGAATCTCTGAGTGCTCCCCACAAAGGGCAGAGCCGCTTCTGCTAAATCTAAATGGAAAACCTTTTGCTATAAATCATCAATTCCTTAAAGTACTACTGAAATTATATAGCATAAAACAGATGCTGAGGGTTTTTGGGCCATTTGGGAAATTTTATTTGGACTTCATATAAGTACACAGGGCAAAGTCAGTAAAAGGCAAGAACAAACAGCTCTGTGACGAGGCAGTTTTCAGATGAATTTATTTATTTAGTTTGAAATGCATTAATGCAAACCCTCAGTTTATCTAAAAAGCTTAAAATCGCTAAATGTGAAAGTATCTGGTAAATTGGAGATGCAGTAAGAAAAGGCAACTTTACTGCATTTTGACTTTAACCTTAGCACATCAGGAGCACTGATGTGAGAGGTCACTGAGCATCACATTATTCTTTATTGAATTTTTAATATGATATATATGTAATTTTTAGTACAGGTGAAATGTGTAAAAAACATGCTGTAAACCTGAACTTTCGTCAGCCTAAAAAAGTGTATTGATTCTCATATTGATTTTAGTTTGCAAGAAGCAGGTCAGACAAGTGTGTGTGTGTGTGTGTGTGTGTGCGCCTGTAATGGTCTGGTTGGTGTGTTCGCTGACTGCCTTGGGGGTGTTGTCCTTTGTAAGCTCTGCCATCCATCCCCACTTGGCCGGCAGCAGGCCTGGCCTCGCTCTGTTGTCCGTCTGCGGCTGTAAACACACAGCTAATTAGAGCTCCCTGCAGACTGGAGCGCAGCATCTGGTCAGCCCGACGCACATGCACGCACACGCGCAAACAGAGACGTGTGTGTGCGGGTAATTGCATCATATACAATATACAATTGACCGATTCATGCACAAGCGGCCACAAACATGCAGATACACGGGTGGGTGAAGTGTTATCTCAGCCAATCTCTCGTGTCTCTTCTGTTAACAGGCCGCTGTGCACATTCCTGTTTTTCTGGCATCCATCTTATCATAATGGTGACCGAGCCTGGGCCTCGGGGGCCCTGAAGGCATGTGTCTGTCTGGCCTTTGATGCTGGTCTGATGGCCAGAGGAAGCCCTTTTTGTCCCTTTGTTGGGCCAGACTATCTGAATATGAACACAGTCCTTACAGCCACAGAGAGTCAGGGGTGAAACACACTCACAGCTGGGGACTTCCCAGTTTACATTCCCTGACTGGTCAGTCCTGAGCAGCAACATCAGAGGAGGCGACGGTCAGCAGCCTTCATCTCAAGGGCAACTCGTTGTTCTGTATTATATTGCAAGCTGCATCTAGTCGAGGCCAGTCGAGCTGCTCGGTTTGAATGGTTTTCTGTCATGTTTGCTCGGCTTAATAATTGATCGAAGTTGGGACGTGGCAGAAACTCTGACTCAGCTCTTACTGAAGTGGCCTCTGAACAATGGTCCTGTGTATTGGCTCTGAACGCGAGCGAGGGCTGTCCGGGTTTCTTGAATTAACCGAGGGAGTTGCCATCGCTCTCCCCGGAATTGAGCGCCGCCTCCGGCCTTGCGAAATGATCAACATCCTATGATTTGTTTTCCTACAGTGCTCTGTAGCACTGCAGTGTCGCTGAAATCATTTGTGCTATCTGGAAGATTTAAAGGGCCGGGGATCAGTCTGTACAATCAGCTTCTTTGTGAAATATCAGTGTCTGACACTAACACCTGTTAGAGGGATACACAGGACAGAGTCTTATTTGACGCTATATTTCTTCATAATTTCATCATGTTGTTCCTCTGGGACACTTCCCCACTGAACACAAATCTTTCTCTTTGTATTTGTTTCCAAGATACACCCAGAAATACTTCACAGGTGCTGAGCAACAGCATGTAAACATCCCCACACACAGCTGTCTGTTTTCCCAATTCTTCTTTTATTTCATGTGAACATGACTGACAGTGTTTCGACCACTAATGGTTGTCAGGTAAAGGTGCAGATGTGAACACAGTGGTGTGAGATGTCATCATCTCTCAGGTAGAGATTCAGTTAGATCTCACTCTACATGTTTTTGCCTCCTCTAACATTAACTTGCATACAAATCAAAATAGCAAGAATCATGTAATTGTTTTATCTCCCTGAATACGTTCGATAATACGGTTGGTGTGGTCAGAGTATCCACTTAATTCAGTAAAACCAATTTCTAGGAATACTATTCAGGAATGTGTATTCTTTGTGTGCAAAAGGCAAAAGAAAGGCTGTACCTTTATGACTTAATGAAAAGAAAAGTACTTCTTTGTGAACAAGACCTCAGGGAATGCGTGAATCATTATCTGAGCAATGCTCTTTGTATGTGGAAGCAAACAAATGTGGATTTTTCTGCAATCTAAATGTCTCCTCTCGTTGTAGTAGGAATTCTTTTTTTCTTTTTCAGGCATCGAACAATTTTTCATCTTCTTCAGATACAATGAAACTCAATATTTAAACAGACAGGCCCTGTCCTCTTCTCGAGTGGTGTATTTTTATTCTGTAAACCAGTCTAAACATCTGTCATGTAACTCTGTTAGCCTGTCATGATGTTCCTGTCAGCTCTCTTACATGTGACTGTCACCAGATGGCGGGGCAGAACATTGAACGATACTTTAATGCTGACTGGATGCCCGGGTGGTTTGTGTCTGGTGGTTTGTGTCTGCTGGATTGCGAATGTATAGTTTGCTCTGAGGAAGGGATGGACGCTGCAAGAGGTCAGAAATAATCTTAAAGAGCTTTCATCAGAGGGTCAGAGGTCATACGGCGATCCTCCTCGGGGATAACAGAAAGCGCATGCTGCAGGCTAGCATGTGTCGTTCCTCTGGTATATTGAGTTAGCAACGTGCGTGGGCTGGAGAATGACACAGTGAGGGCTCACACACCTAGAGATGGATCCGCACAAACACAGACACACACACACACACACACACAGTGAAAAGAGCTCAGTGTTGAGCAGTAAGGTCGTTTTGTGGGTCAGTCAACAGCCGTCAGCATCTGCTCTGAGCTGATGTGGCGTCACAGGAGATTTGTATGTGAAGTTTTGCTGCCAGTTTAATATTTTAACCTGCATTCATTGACTTTATTGATATTTTAGTTGGATCTGAGTGATGGATTGATCTGTTAGCCAAGTGTCTTATTTATAGATCTAGTCCCAAATTCACTCTCTTTTTATGTTACTAACTTTATCTCCCTGATCTTTGGTGCTGTAGCGTACGGTGGGTTTATTAGTTTTATTCATGACAACAGATGTCTGTTGCATCTGGAAACAACGCTGATGAGAGCAGTGAGAGCGAAGTAAAGTTGCAGTGCATGACACACAACAATGAATTAAAACATACAAAAAAGATAAAGAAACAGCAGCAATTAAAGAGTCGGATGATAATTATCAGTGAGTTTATCATTACACGTGACCCCTTTATGATACACGTAGTTGGTTAATATATGGTTAATGTAAAAAAAACAACAACAAAAAATCTGAGCAGCTTTAATAAAAGTTTTATTCTGTTAACCAAAAATATGAATCTGCAATGAGTGAGTGAGTTTTATTTCTAAGGAATTTATCTTTGTAAGGGTGCCACTTCCAGGAAATCAGAGGCCACATGTTACAGAAGAGCCGAAGGTTTACGGCGTGTAACGTGAAAACACCATACTTGTGTACAATTGGTTTAATAGCGCTGCGTTACAAAGGACAAGACCCGGCACGCTGTCGGATCCACAGCGTAAAGGATCAGGACCTGGACTACGGCTGCAGCTCAGGAGCACACATCTGCCTTTTATTTGCTTTCTCGCTCCTTCTCCTGTCTCCTCAAACGTCACTTAGTGCGTCTCAGTCCCCAGTCTGTGCTTAGCAACTATGGCAACTATCACAATGCAGCTCAAAGGGTCTCACACCTGTTTTTTTTCTCCAAGCAGGGGTTGTTTATTTAAAAAAAAAAGGCCAAGGAGTCATGTTTCAGTTCCAAGCTGGGCTTGTAAGCTGCATATGTTTATTGTCCTAACTACTTTGCCATTAATCTTTGCTGGATGGGAAACAGTAAACATCCTAGAGATGGATATAAACAGGAAGAGCTGCTGTTCATGACATAAATCTCTTTAAAAACAACAAACACAGAAATCTGATTTGTTGTCAGGCACTCTGAATGTTGCTTTCATTTCTCTCTTCATCCCACAGGTTGTTTTCTTTTTGTTTTTCACTAACGTGTCGTCTTCTGGCCGTGTGAAAAGTGTCCCGATGTGCTGCTCGTTCTGTTTTGTACGTCCTTGCTGTGACAGTATTAAGGGAGTTTCCCCACTAAGGCGGTCATTTTAGTATTACTGTTTGATCTGTCAGTTCCCAGGTGTTGTTTTTCATCTCCCCTCACCCTTCAGAGTCACCTTCTGTCTTTCTTTCTGCAGTTTTAGTTTGTATTTTCATGTTATGTGTGAGAGGATGCGTGGGGTTAGTTTGATTGTACTTAATCCATTTTCTTTCTTCCGTAAAAGTGTAATTATTTCCCATTTTCCACATTTTCTCCACCCTCCACCTCCTCGCTGCGCTCAGGAGATGATACTCGCTGTTCTCTAGAAATACGAGAAGGATTTTTCTCAGTCTTTTCAAAGAAAGCCAAAAAGGTCTTTGGGCTAATGCTTCCGTCTTTTTGGCCATCTCATCTCCTACTTCTGTATTCAGCAAGACGGGCTGTAGAGTAACAACAGGGGTTTTCTAGGATTTGGTATTACAAGTGAGAAATGTCCTGTGGCTAAAGTTTTTCACGTGATTCTCTCCCAGATTTGGAGCTCAGTCTCTCTGACTCTCAAAGAGCTACCTGGATTTTACCTGAAATATTTCCCCTGGCTAAAGCTTACCTTTAATTCTTCTTATTCTTCTCCTCTCCAGCATCCAGCGAGCAGCTCTGGCCATCTTAGAGCACTACTACTGTGACTTCCCGGTCCACAACCCGGCGTTGCTCTCCGCCTCAAAGTCCCGCGCTGCCAAGCACCTGGCGGGCCTCAAGGTCTACAACGTGGATGGTGAGTTCGCAGCATCTCCTGCTGAGGGTGAGTGGGACGGTCTTTGAACTCTCTCTGTGTGTTGTCTTTGTCTGTGCTTTGGTTTTTCTGTGTGGTGGAGGCTCAAATTCAAACTCTTCCTTCCTACTGTTAAATGTATGTGCTTGTTGTACCAAATTAAATAATTTTCACCCTGTATATTCATCGTAACACAGAGACTTGTTCATTTTACTTGATTTATACTTGTGTTGGGCAGCTAATAGTCATTTTCAGACAAATTTGCTAATTATCTTCTTTTCTCATTCATTCTCTATGAAATGTGATGCTGTGATGTTTTATCCAGCTAACTGTACAAAACCCAAAAATATTCAGTTTATTATCACATATAACAAGGAAAATCCCCTCATTTGAGAAGCTAGCAAACTGTTGGCATCCACAGCGACTTGAAAGATTTGCATCTCTTTCCTCCTCAAAACTGCGAGCCACTAACCTAGCACGCAACAATAATTCAGTTTTGCCCCCCTGTGACAAATCACATGCTAAAGCACATTTCAAGTCTCTGCAGGCTGATTTTCATGCTGTAAGGAATGCAGCGAGCCAAATGGCTGCCCCAAAGGGAGAAATCGATCTGCAGACATATCATAATTGGAAAATTGTGGACAGCAATAGAGAATATAGGTGATTTGTAGATAATAAAATACAAATAGTAATATGATTCAAACCCTCTGGTACCTTTGAGCAAGTGGAGATATGAGTTGAACGACCGCTCAGCCGAAATGTTGACGTTCTCCTTTTCTTATGTGTCTCTTCACACTCGCGCTTAAAGACTTCTTTAGAGCTAAACTGAAAGCCTACCTTTTGGACAGTAAGTAAACGCAACGCCGCTGCGAACTGCGAACACCCTCACAGCCTGCTGCTGTTCACTTTACAAAACCCTCAAACCTCCATCCCCATTAGCCGCCCTTGAAAGCTGAACGAAAAGGCACTGAAGTAATGTTACCGAGCGAAACACACACACTCCTTCACACACTCACTCCTCTCTCTTTGCATGCCGCAGGTTGATGAAAAAAGTTCCTCACAGCAGCTGGCAGAATGTAACACAAACCCTCTATTAAATTATCGCTCTCCCTTCAGTGTACTCAAGCTTCACTTAAGTGCACTAACTTGACTCCCTCTTCTTTTTTTCTTTTCTTTTCTTTTTTTTTTGGCTGCCATTTATCTCCCTCCTTTCTTCTGTCTCCTCTCAAACGTTAGTGGGAGACAGTCACAAAGATGGCTAATAAATCAATAGCTTTTACGCCAATAGCTCTTGTCTGGAGCTTATACTTCTTTTCTTTCTCTCCGCAGCCGCACCGACATTGTAATAAATAAGTCGAACTCAGGGACAGACAATAATCTTTCCTTGATTAAAGAGTGGTGAAGGCCCGGTCGCAAAGCGGCCGTAACACTCAATTACACCGCGTCCAAATGGCTTCAGGTGATTTTATTATGCCTGACAAGCTATTTGGTCTCCATGTTGTTGTCTCAGCTCTGAATATTGAGGATTGAAAGTGATTCCCGGCAGAGAAAAGGTGCTTTTTTTTTTGCTAAGAAAGAATCAAAAATATTGAAGATTTAAGCAAAACTGATTGAACCAATGAAAACAAATTAATCAAAGTTAAGTACAAATCACATAAATTTCCATGCGATATTAAAAATGACAACACAGATCTTTGTTTAAGAAGGAAGACATAGTTATTAGTTAGAGTAAAAAATATTTGTAGGTAAGTTACATTTACATTACATGTATTTAAATAATATACTTTCTGGAGTAGTTTTATTGCAGAACACATCTTACTTATATTCATTGTGTTACTAAGTTAATTTATTTTTTATGCTGTTATGTTACATCCACATGACCCTGCTCAAAGCAGGATAATGACACATGAGAAACATCCTTACTTGTTTTTGATTCCACATCAGTGTAATTAGAAACAAACCACTTCTGTTTCAAATCTACGCTTGTGTAATGTAAATATTTGAGCCAACAGTGTGCATCTCTGTGAGCGCATTAACCACATCACTGGTCAAGCTCATTCATGCAGTCAGATGAAAACAGGCAGAAAAGCCAAATATGATGTGATACAAAATATTTAAAAAAAGGAAGATATCATGTGGAGATGACTGGCGATAACATTTCAGCCACAGATGGTCTCCCTCTGGTAAAAACGAAGAAGTGAACACCTGTATTTAACAGGCAGTTAATGATGAAATGTCAGATCATTATCTCTTCATTATCCTAAATGAGTCCTCTGACATTAGACATTTTCAGTAAGATTAGAAAGTGATTTGGCCACTTCTGTAATATTAATGTCTTTATTTGACTGTTTTTCCCAAAATTTTAATATAACATAGGAACCAAAACCCAAATAAAGTT
>JAVQJZ010110668.1:0-25135 GCA_036025355.1 Leiopotherapon unicolor | reverse complement strand
TGGGTACAACAATACAGTAAAATTCAATTAAAACTAATGTTAACATAATCAGTTGCCACATTAAACACATTGAGAGCTCCCAAGTCTGAATGTTTACTTTCATTTTCCATGTTGCTACCGCTAAGGCCATTCAGTAAATACGATGTGTTCACAGTCAAGACTTAGAACAGGGTAGAAAATCAAATCAAAGTAAAATATAAAATGTTACCCTCTCCCACATACTTTCTATGGAAATAAAGTGAATTAAATAACACACCATATTAAATTTACATTTGTGCTATTGAAACCTTTCTGTAAGGCGCAGGTGCTGCTTCTTTTTCACCTAAGTGGCACATCGGGTGCCAAGAGAAGCGATAGCTATTGGATTGTGCCGTGCCTGTGCATGTCTTCCAACTGTCTGCCATGCCTCTCAGCCTATGTGATGGTTTTTATCACATCACATGGGACCAGTGAAGCATGAGTGGTAGGAGGTGTGCTTGTATTGTTGTTGTCAAGCATGTCTTGATGTTTTTTTTTTTTCTAAAACCTGCTGCTAATCCTTTTTTCTGCTCTCGTCAGGGAGGGATGGTGTTCGTATGTCAACACAGCGAAAGCCTCTCCTCTGAAGACACGCACACTTTTGCAGCTGCGTATGAAGACATTAAAGTAAACACGAGCAGCCAGAGGTTATGACCACACGCAGGCTTAGTCGCACGCAGACACGCACAGTGGTCACCTGTCTGGCTACGGCTGCAGCCGTTTTAAGGACACCGAAATCACAGCTCATAGCTCGACAAAGATACTCGAGTTTAGTGGAGATGATGTCAACATCCAAAACAAAGCACAGCGGCAGAAATGTGAATTTCTCTGACCTATCATCCGCACTCGCTGTTGCAAAAGCTACAATAACTGAAAGTCCCGGGCTTTGTAATTAACTTCCTCTGTAATTGCACACCAATGTACTGTAACCATCCAGTGCAGGATTAAGGGGAGAAGGATTAAGGTTAGAAGAGAAGAGCAGAACAAATAGGACATAGCTGCTGTTGAAACGCTCTTTAAACCATAAAGTCTGACATTTTCTTCCTCTCCTATCAACACTTGCAACATCGTACTAGATCATACTGCTTCACAAATTAGCACGTTCTAATCTTATTATAGAAGCTGAGTTTATGGGCAGCCTTTGATGTGTGGAGCATAGTTTTTATTTCACATTTTCCATGTGTTTAATATGACGGCTCTAACGATCTAGAATGTAATGAGAGGTAATTGCCGGCGCTAACTATGCCTCTATCGAAAGCCTTTATTGTTTTTTATTGGACACCATTTACACCCTGATAGCACACTCTGCTAAATTAGGCTTGATGCAAATCTTTGTTAATGAGCGATATGCGAGCACTGTGTGTTTAGGCTTGTCTCAATACAGCTATTAAACACAATGCTTGCTAGTGTAGCATGAGGGCAACAACTATCCTTAAAGCGTGGATGTTTGATTAGTTTATTTAAATCTCCGTCTAGTTTAAAAGAATGATGGCTTCTCTGTTTACCAGCTGTCCCACTTTTTTTTTTTTTTTTGGGTTAACAACTGCCCGCCGCCTTGGTGGCAAAATAGGACACATTTTACCCAGGATGCATCGCGATCTGGCCTTTGCATGACCCTTGTCCGCCATGATGCGAATGTCTGGCCGCGGGCGGAATCACATATCGGTCACTTCCGTCCAATCAGAGCCGTCCACTGTGAGCGACTAGCTGTGACTGGTGCTGAGATTGAGCCCGGTGACGCGATTGGAGTAGCGTCGCAGAGCAAACGCAACAAACATGATGACAAAAAAAAAAAAAAAAATCCGACATGGGCAGTCTTTTAATCTGCGAAACTGAACAGTGTCCCACTTTTAATGAATCGTCTTGTTTTATTGGACAGAAAGCGCTTTGGCTTTCCCGCTGCGTTTGCTTTACAATCCAGCTGCACTTTTTTTAACCCTCTGCCTTTGTTTTGTGACAACTCCGGGCAACTCGAACTGTTTACAGGTCACTGGAAGTGCAGAGAGGTGAAGCCGAGTCCGTAATGAGTTGACACTTGGTTCCACACAAAAACACCTCACTGGCCTTCAAACCCACACAGCTACGCAGCTCACAAGAATGTTCGCGCATTATCCAACACCCCCCATAGACTCACCTTTGTCTGCCTGCCACCTGACATTAGAGTGCTTCACTTTGGCCTTGTTAGAGGTCCTTAGCGAGGTCAAGGGGTAAGACTGGACACCTGACGCTAGATGTAAACGAATATAGTTTGTGTGCGAACAAAAACTTAATTTGCTCCTGTGATCAGATTTTAATCGGGCCATTTTAATAGTTTGTTGAATTTGTCGAACTACTGTTGACTAACTACTATTTTATTTTTGTTTTTGTCCTTTTTTTCTGGGAAAACAATCATAATTTTTACCAGTTTGTTAAAGTAAGGCCATACTATGCATATGGAAGAAGATTTTCCAGAGAATGGATAATTCCTCCATTTACCTCGCTCTAAATATCTTACATCTCTTGACGGCTGAGTTTCTCTTTTTCCTTCTTCTTGACAATATTTTGTCTCTTTTGTTGATGCTGGGGTTTGTATGGGGTCCTGTCGATTGCGTGATGACAATAGTTCTTCTGCGTTAAGCTGCATATTTGGTTGTTCTGTGATCAAAACTGTTATATTTTAGTATTTTGCTCGTTGAATGCGCAGAGAAGAGCCGTCATTGGCTTCATCATCTCCTCCGGTGGACCGCAAGACCAAACGCCTGAATGCTTCACAATATGGGGAAATATCATAATTATCAGTGGCATACTTTTTGTCAGAATTTTAAGAAAAAAAGAGGCTATTTTTCTTCGCAGCATCATTAGTACTATAATTAATATTACTTGTTTTTACATTTTAGGGAATTTTATTGCAACATTTATTTTCTAATCTATTTCTGTGATGGTGATACAATAATATAAAAATATTCAAGTAACCATAGGTCATCTCTGTGAATCTTGTTTTAATTATATAGTAATATAGTATCCATATGTAAACCTATAATTAGTGCACATAAACATTTTAGTAATCTCTTTTAAGACAATGTTGTAATGTGCCAGGAAAAGTAAATGTGTTTCGATGGAGGAAAATGTTTGTAGCAATAATCCCATCTTCATACCATTACGAATGTAATCGAAAAATTCCTGTGGCAAGGTAATGCGTTGCATTTCAGAGATGTAAAATCTCGACAGTTTTGTGGTGGACACAATAATACAATCCTTTGCAGAATTTTCAAGAGAGAAAACAAATAGTCTGTCATTATTGCCAAGCTTGGATGCTGATGTATTTTATCTTTTTTTTTTTGTGCGTTTGCAATGAGGAGAGATAAGGTAGAAGCCGGGAATGTGCTCTTTTAAATTCCATCTTCTATTTTATGCTGCCCTCTCAAACTTCCTCAAACATGCCAGACTATTTTTCCCTCATAAATCAAGGACAGTGGGGAGGACGAGGTGTGATTGCTTTCACACCCAGGAAGTAATCACACCGAACCTGCCACAGCTCTGATTAAGACTGATAAATATCGACAAGCAGTTAATGAGATGTCAGGCAGGAACAAGGCCCTTCCCTTCATGCCTTCTGATGACACCAATGGGGAGGAAAAACGACCTCGACTTGGCAATGTCATGACCGCCTTTCATAAGCGCAAGCACAAGCTATTAATTATCTTTAGGTGGTGAGCAAGATTACCGATGGTGCAGCTGGATTATTCACATCAGAGAAAAAGTGGCCGGCAGATGCTTGTTGGGATATTATTCCTCATGATTATACCCTCTAAACCGAGAATGATTATTGTTCATTTTCATTCAGTACAATAATTCCTTTCCGTCAACAGGTTCAGACAGACATGTCGTCAACAAAAGGCTCTTGTCGGCAGGTCAATTAGCCGATTAAAAGATTATCTCAAATGTTTGTCTGCTATTGACTCCACCGCTCATTCGAGTCAACGCCCATCACTGAGCTTACGATCTAAAACCTATCAATAAAATTCAAATAGATGCAGATTAACATTTTCGTGAAGTGTTCTTTTATGTTTTCCGTGAGCATCGTGACGCGGCGCTGTTTTCCTGTAAAGTCAACATTCCTGGAGCCCTTTGCAAACACCGCGGTGCACACAAGCCCGCTGAATGTCTGCTGAACTGCGATGAAGGCGCAAGCTCAGCAGGGGGTTGGGTTGGGGGGGCTTGGAGGAGCGTACATTCATTATCTCACCAAGCATCGTATATGCATCGCTGTACGTGTGAACTCTGTGCCCCCTGAGTAGCAGGCCCACGTCAGCGCAGTTCCACGTTAGGTCATGTGATTTATGCATCATGGTACTGGTATTACGCTCTGTTTACCGTAAATTAAGGCTCTATCTTGATAACTGCAGCCATGAGGCTATCTTATCTTACCGCCGCGGCGTTTTGATGTGCTTGTTCAATGGCCCCCACCGCACCTGAAGGCTGCTGTACCTCTCACATGTGATAGATTCCCACCAACTGTCCGGCTTTGACCGTGAACTCCAGGTCACCCCACGGTTCCCGGGCGCAGTCCTGTCAAATATTGTTTCCCTGGCAGACACACTCAGCCCGTCAGACAGAAAGACCATGCAGCTGCACCCAAACACCCAACAATAGACAGCTTGTTCTGGGGCAGAAAAGGTCGGGTCCCCTTTTTGGGGAAGGGGGCGATGTGAGCGGGTGGTCAAATATTTTCAGGGGTTTTGCAATAGGATAATCCTTTGTGATGTTCCTTTGAATGGAAGAGTTCGTCTGCGGATTTCGGAAGAGATTGGCGAAGTGAAAAACTCACTCTTCCACTGAGGAAATATTTATTTACAGGATGGAGCTATTAAGGATGGAGCAATCTTGTGTTCTGCCCGAAACACTTTGGCATGTGCCTGTTTCCAAATCGCCTTATCTCGGTTACATTATGTGAGACAACTGCTAACCTCATCATTCACACATATCTATTTAGTTTTTAACTAATTTATTTATAGTTGAGGCTTGGCAAAAAGGCAAAAAAGAGAAAAACACACTGAAACCCGCTGCAGCATAATTAATGTATTGTTAAAGTAACTGGAATGAATCAAATGCCAAAATTCCTGGGTTGTGAGAGTCAGTTCAATCAGGTCTGTAAGTGACTGCATGTGCTGGAAAGATGGTGTGGGGGTGTTGAAGGCTGCTTTTAAAAAAAGAAAACCAGGAGAGAAAAAAAACAGCACGTGGAGAAAGTCTGGACTGAGCTAAGCTAATCAAACAGGAAATTTAATTAATAATAGTTGTCATGACAGACAGCAAAATAAAACTACAGCACCAGGAAACGCGGTGTGTGGCACGCTGAAACCGACACCTTGCAGATGACCACTGGAAACGCAATTTAATGAAAATGAGTGACATATTTTGAAGCGCTCTGATTACTCATATCATGCACATCACCTGTTTTATGCGGTACCTCCCTCTCTCTGTCGCTGTTGTTTGCAGGATCCTTAACTAAAGGAAGGGAAGAAAGGTGCAGACAAAACATGCTCACAGGCACACACATAATTCTTTGTTGCAAGTATTTGCCAATTAGCAAGTTGTGGGGCCGGAGTGGTAATTAGGCTTTCCAGTCGGCTGGTGTCTGTGTACAGCTTAGCCGAGACAGGTCCGAAGCTAAACGCCTCGCTATTTGTCCAGCAATTATGTCAGGTCCCCATGTCACAGCACAGACGTGACCAATTAGCTGTGCCAAGCTAAAGTGAAAGAGGGGGATTATGGCAGAAGAGACGGGAGAGGATGAAAAAAAGCAGACATAGGATGGGCGTGGGGGTGCTCGTAAGAGGGGGAGAGTGAGGGATTGTCTGTAGGGAATAAGAGAGAATAAAGAGAGACGGAGTTAGGCTTTGAAAATGAGGGTAAGGAGTGGGTGAGGAGGGTGTAAGTGAGCGGATTTATTTTTTTCTCTATTGCCGTGTGATCATGTTTTGCAATGATCCTCGCTCTGACCGACATGTGGCTAAGACATGTTAATGCGAAGCGATATTTATGCTAATGTGCCCTCGCTGACCGAGTAGGGATAAGAAATTGATCTTTATTGACGTCTCAATAATTCCCCCTCGCTTTTTTTATGACATATTTTGATGAAACAGGCCTGCATACAATCAATATTCTCCAGCTTGGAGTAATGTGACACCGTGTCAATAGCCGTAGGAAAGTATACAGTGCTCCAGTTCATCTTGGCATTAGTCCATATTTACTTCAAACTGACAGATTATAGTACATATCAAGCACTGAAGGAGCACCCACTATCTGGGCTAGTCAAAACAACTCGAAACCCGTGATATGGTTCCCGGTCTGTCTCTGGATACACATAGTAGTCATGGTTCATTTTACGTCTTTACATGGGGTTTTGCAAATTTCCTTTTCCAAAGTGGTGAGACAACGGCAAAAAGAAAAAAGAGGCTGGTTTCAATGCCAAATGACAGAAGATAGAAGAAAACACGCGTCCGTGAAATTCTGCTTGACCTTCAATAAGCGAGTGAGAATCACCCGACGACAGGAGCGGAGAAAGAGAGGCTGTAAAAGTTGGAGAGATCTGAGATGAAATTTATGCTGCCTGCTGCAACACATAAAGAACTCACATAATCCTCTGTTGAAACTTCTCTGAGCGCATCTGGGGAAGGGTGGATGTGGGGGGGGGCAGGCGTTTGAAAATATCTGCTCTACCCAGACACCGAGACCACCCGTTGCAAGGCTCTGTATTTAATTGGACAGGGAGAGGGAGACGAGGGGAGCCAGGGGACAAGATGAGGGGTGGATGAGGTAGAATCTATGATCTGAGCATCTCTTTTTTTGCTAGAAAACAAGACTGTTGGCTCAGCTCCTGCAAAGATGAGTGGAGCTCATATAAATTAGTGGGCTTAAAAGGCAGTATGGGGGGAGGGGGGCTTTAGTGTTGCATGATGTTGACATAGCGCCTCCTGTGGACTGCAAACTTTTCGATTTGATCGCGACATGTCTCGAAAACCCGTGAGGCCCGAGAGCCAGTCGACCCTGTTGTGACGGCTGCTTTCTCGAATCATCATCTGAATTTTGAATTATGCGGCTACATCTCAGCACGCCTCTGGACAGATGCACAATTTACCACCGGCTTTTCGCAAGCGAAATCTGGCAGACTACTTCAGCATAGTGGTCTTTAACTCACAGTAACAACTTCAGTAATGGCAGGGAACTTAAGCAACTAAAGGAGCATTAGAAATAGATGAACTCTGGGTAACTTCTTCCAAGGATCAATATCCATTCATCAGGTGCCTGTAGCTATAAAGATGAAAGAAAGCGTTACAAAAATATTTTTTACAGACGGTGTTACTCTAAATGTCCTCGGGCTCCTCCAAGGCAAGGGGAACAACGCAGCCTAAACCTGTCTGAAACACAAACAACAAATCAGAGCACTTTGGATGAAAAATGAACAGTTCTGGTCCTTTCCTGTACAGGTACACTGAGCACATTAACAGAAATATGCAGTCCGATCTGGGAGCCTGGTATGTTTATCTGGTGCAGATAGATATCTAAGGCTTTGGTGCTACTTTATCAACAGGAGATGTTATTTTGACAGAAGTGCTGAAAAGCCACATGCAGCTCTGGTAATGGTTATAGGAGAGGGAGATGGCCATAAATGATAAGCAGCGAAATTGAATGTGTTTGTCTTGGGCAATTACTCGACTGGAGAACGTGTGTGTGATTATGCACTGGCACGGCACCTCACGGGAGAACAATTGTTACTTTAACTCTGGATTAATTCAAAACACAACATAAAAACTCAGTCAGGAGATCGGGGTCACATTTCTTAAATAATTTAATTGCAAAAGGGTCTTTTAAAAATATTTCTACAAGAATGCATCATCTTTTTTTTAGTAATTTGTTGTGTATGTCTGCACCATTAAATACATCTTAATGCTTTTCAAAGAGGAATTAACAATTGCATTTCTCAGCGCTCGAATCCTACCCGCCTCGCACTTCACTATACATGTACAGTACTCTCTGACACAACTCACTTCCTTGTTTGAAGAGGAGGTTTTTCAAAAGTGACCAAAAAGACAGATGCCGGGTGAGCTTGTTAGAAGACAGGAGAAATTGACAGCACTGTATATATTTATTTAAAACAGACAACTGAAGAAAAGAAAGCTAGAAAGTTGGAAGGGGTTTTTTGGGGAGGTCGTGTTTGTTTGATGACCCATGGAGGATGTCAAATAAGGAAAGAAAGGTGGAAGGAATGTTGGGAAAGTTTGAACCCTATTGGCACACAAAGAGATAACCACATCTGACAAAGCCTAAACGCTGCTGATCAAAGTGTTTCTGTATATAATTGGGAATCCTTTTACTTCACTCACTCACTCACTCTCTCTCTCTCTCTCACACACACACACACAACAGTCCGTCTTCATTTCAGTCAGAAGGATGAACAAGAAAAAAAACAAAACACGAGAGTGTCTTTCTTTCCTGTCTGTGAATGTTGAATATTAAACACTCCCATGAATGTGTGAAAATCCACTTAAAGATTAATTGTTTGCAGTTGATGTGGTGGCAGTTTAATCATTTTAAGATGTGCAACAGTGCCAGTTGAGCTCATCACTCACGGCCGGTTGACTTTGGTGAACACAGCCTCAGACCCCAGAGCACCATGTGCACCTCATCAATAGTTCATGCGAGCTCCAAAGCGCTGCCATTTTTCACAAGTGGGCATGTCTGCCATCTGATTGTGTTTAGCCCCCATATGCCCCCCTTCTCTATTTTTATGCTCATCAACTGTGTCTTTTTTGGTGTCACATGCGACTTTCTGACAGCGGGGCTCGGCTGATTGAGCTGAGAGCAGGGAGAGGGAGTAATATTGTATATTCCTGGGAGACTTTGGGTAAGAGCAAGCTTCTGATTCCATTAATTCAGCTCTTCTGTCATCTCCCCAAAATCTGACTCTATCCCTCCTTTCCAATCAAAATGTTGTTTTGCTTTGGAGGGAAACAAAATAATTCTTCAGAGTGACAACATGATGCAAAAAAAAAAAAAAGAAAGAAAAAAGTTTGCTCATCTAACAGGCACTTTCAACACTTTGTCATCATGAAAACAAATCATGCCGTCTGTGCCGGCGCTTCTGACTCTCAGCCATTTTCTCAGAAATCTGAGCTGACACTTTGATGAAGCAAATTTAAGGACAGGAGACTCATTTCTTGTATAGTTTGAGTACACAACACTTACATCGCCTCTTGATTGTGTACTACAACTTGTTACAAGTTAGTAAGCCCTTTACAGAGTGTACTTGCAGTGGTGAAAATGTTCGTATGCGGAAAAAGATGGAGCAATATAAAACGGGAAACACATTGTTGCTTTGCATAATATCCTCCATGACTTTTGAAGGGAAGGCTGAAAAAAGTAAATATGGCGAAAAAACACTGCATGGCCACTAACATCACACTACCATTACACACCTAACTAAGAATATTCACATATTGCATTGATCAGCTCCAACCCAAACAACATGGAGAGAGTCTGGAAGATCGCACCGGTGATGCAGCCCCATCCCATAATCCGCTACCTTCAAACACCCCTCTGTGAGAAGTTCAAGTAGTATCGTCTCTGTGATGCATCTGCTATCATTTATGATGATGGCGGAGAGGTGGGGAGGGGCGCAGATTTTGGTTGTCTGTGTGCCAGGGCTGTTGATCCTGCACTGTACTAATCATGCAGCAGCCTGAGCTGAGACAGGATGATTGCAGGCCAGACAGGAAATGAAGAGAGATAATGATAGGTCAGCCCGCCGTATGTCTGCGCTCTCTGCGCACTCGCATCCTCGCGATGCCAGATTGGCTGCTGCATTAATCGACCTGACAGACAAAGACCAATAGGTTTCTCCTCTGACAGCTCTGGGTTCTCTGACGAGGATCCCGTTTCAGGGAGGAAAACGGCAGGTCTGCTGATGGAGCTCCGCCTGTGGGGCAATTGAAATGATTGGCAGGTGGGCTGCATCATCTCTGGACCTTCCCCCTAATGACTCCTTAACAGTCCTACATAAGATGGGTTGGAAGGATGCCATTGTTGGAGGTGGTGGTGGTAAATAAGGAAAATGAAAGCATATTTAAACTACAGAGATCCATTCCAGTGGTTCGCAGGAGGTTTTGAGTTGGAAAAAAATAAACGACACGTGCCTGGAAGACGATTAGTAACAGCTCAGCGCTTCACAACTGCTCTTTATGCTGAGAATGAGAATTGATTGAGGAAGCTTAATATCCCGTCCGGCTGGCACACACAAACTTGAACACACCTACACGGACACTCACACAACAATGGACGGAGAGCAAAAAGGCGACATGCCATCACCGGCAGTCTAACCGTTGGTGTCGTTCATCTCGACCTCTCTACCCTCTGACTTCCCCCCTTTCTCTCTCTCTCTCTCTTCTTCTTCTTCTTCCTTTGCTTTCTGTTAATTTCACTCTGAATCAAACATTTCACAACAGCACTTCCATTTTTGTCAAAACACCATTTTTCTTTTGTTATTTATCGTATTTTTGTTACAAAACATGTACAGGCTGTTTAGAACAACAACAAAAATACAATATCCAATTAATATGCAATTTCTTTAGTTTAATAATCATCAATTCATTAGGTGAATCCTCTTGGAGTTTCTCTTCCTTCTGATTGTTCCAAGTCCACTGTCCCAAATGGCCTACAGTCCATCTGGGTGTTGGTGGGAGGGGGACGGGGGGTGGGGTGGGTTGACGGGCGAGGTACAAATAAATACATAGGGCAGAATGTCAAGAAATTAAAACAAGAATTTTGATTATTTCTAAATCCAGATAACAGTAAGTAGAAAGTAAGGTGTCCATCATGGTTTCTCTCAGTTTCTGCATGATGCATATATATATAACTTTATATATATATGTATGTCCTAGGTTCATTTTTTTTGGATTCAATAAAAAAGAATGTTTAACAGTTGTCCACAGAATATAGCGTAATTGTTTCAGATATATTTGCTCCTTGTCACGGTTCAGTTCATGCGTTAATTCTCCACGGTGGCAAATAGCGGAAGCTGTATTGTACAGTATACTTGTGTGCAACTTGACACATCCGCACATCCAAGCGCACGTCATCACACATACGCACACACACGCGCACACATACAAAAACGCACACAAAAGGCCAAGTGGTCTTTCTATAGTGTTGCCACAGTCCTCGTCTTTCCCCTTAATCACATCAAGTGTCCAGCAGGGGTGCTTAGGTTTGACCGGCCATTTTGAAAACACAAATCTCCCAAAAATGTGTAAGGAAGCCAAACAAAAGAAAAAGAAAAAAAAAACTGGGGTGTAGACAAAAAAACCCAAAACAAAATCTGTGTAAAAACACGGTTGATGAGCAGGTGATTCCGAGCTGTGGAGCTATTTTCAGTCACTTCAGGTCGGGGTGAAGAGGTCTTCTGGTGACCTACTGAGGATGCTGTAGCCAAAACAAGTGTCCAAATATGTGGCTGCCCTCCTTTGACCTTTTTTGACCTCTGTCATCCTCTTGACCTTTGACCTTAGCCCATCGTATTTCCTCTTCCACCGCCTCGCCCTTCTCCAGCAAGTGCCCTTTTAGATAACACACCTTCAATATGAAGATGGAGAACGACACACACGTGCACAGTAAAACAACTTCTATCAGGGGAAGAATAGTCCTCTACCTCCTGTGGGTCTTTAACACCTGTTTTTTTTTTTCTAAGTTTTTTTTTTTGTGAGCATTTGTTCACTTTTTTTTATACCAGGGTGTTCACTCTTTACTATGTATTACGTCCATCAAAGCTGGGTTGAGAGGTCAAGGGGAGGGACTCTTGCGCGAGGATTGGAGTGTGACGTTTCAGATAACAGGGCTAAGGCCAACCTCACTAAAACACACATGCATGCAAACGTCAACCCGCACCAGAGCTGGTGAGGCACGCATGGGATATAAAGGGGAGGGGAGGGGGAGTTTACTCTTCCTCTTCCTCTTTCAAAATCACGCAAATTCTGATTGGGTGGAAAAAGAAACAATGACAAAAAAACTAAATAGCAGGAACAGGAAATGGAGGTGGTAGTGAAATAAAGAAAAAAAATAGTCAGAGGCACTGCAAGCCAGTTTCATAGCGTCTAATTGGCAGAGATGGGTCAGGCAGCTAGGGTTTTTCCAATGGCTCTCTCTGGCACAGTTCCTCCCCCCACTTTTCCTGTCTGGCTGTCCTTCGACTGCATCGGTCTGTGTGTCCTGATGCTCACACCTGGACAGGAAGTGTTTGGTTCATCTGTAGTCTCATGTCCTGAATGCTACCGAGAATCTTCTTCTGATGGCCGGCCAGCGTCACCCCTATCCGCAGCAGGTCCCTGCGGAGAGAGAAGAAAAGAGAAGAAATTGAGAACAGGTGGCTCAGTCAGAAAGCAGACAAACATCACACGTCCGAAGTTGAAGTGCACATTTTCACTTTTCACCCTCTACCGGGCCAACAGGGACAGGCGAGGGCCTCGGCAATCACCCATAAAATGGCTTCCAGAAGGTATGTCAACAAAATGGGTACACTCATCCGGCCAAAGTGAACGCTGATCTTAATGCAACATACCTCTGTTGCCCGGCAGGTGGGCGAGAAAAGGGGAGTCAAAGGGCCATAATGTGATAGTTAATGATTAAAAAGCAAACTTAGCTTCTGTTCAGCAGCTGGCAGACTTCACAGAGTTCACACCAGCCTGCCGCTTAGCTACAGAAACAGGGCGGGTATTTTTTTTTTTTTAGCGAGATAGTGGACCGATTACTCGGTTAGGAGCCTGTCATTCATACTTAGAACGTGTCTGGAAGTAAAGCAGCTTTAACATGGCTGTAACTGTTGCACAACGTTCCTCTGCGCTTCAAAAACATCAGAGAGGAAAACTACATCAAATAAGACTGGAAAGTGTAAATTAGTCTTTCGAATGAGGGCTCACACCGGCATGATCTTTAGAGCGAGCGGAGGGCCTTACCTTCAAGTCAAGTGTGCAGTGGGAAAATATGAAAATGTTGATGTACAGTTGACATAACTACACCCTTAAAAGGGCCTGGGAGAGCGCACCTGCTTTGGCCGTCATTAGTCAGACGGCATAATCTAATCATCGTGGCCATGTTGGTTTAACACTGTACAATATTATCATGAGAACCTCTCTTTTCCGCTCGCTTGTTTGATTTCCCCAGTCGATAGCTGAGGAGAGAGCGGACGGTGTCTGGGACGGCGATTAGCTGACTGCTGGGGCTCTGCCACAGTCTGCGTCCTCTCCGTTCAGTCACACACACACACACACACACACACAAATACTGGATAATCTAATATTACACGCAGACACCATACACTCTGCTTGTCTCAATGACTTTGTGGCCCCATCCATTTTAGTATAAAAGTGCGCACCTACACATGAACAAACAAACACACACACATGCGCACACACACACGCATAGCCACATGGCACATCTATTTTCTCCAAATAAGGGTGAATCACCGCAATTTCACACAAATAAATGGTGTTTTTTTTGTTTTTTTTCATATTTCGCCATCCCCATCAGTGCAGCGATGGAGGATGAAATGATAATAAATGGGCACCATTAGAGGAATTACTGGCCATTAAGGGCAACAGAGAGCCACAGTACACCACACCTGTCAGCCTGGCCAAATTGAAACAAATTACCCCCACCTCCATTGCCTATTATGCAGCTAATGAGGATAATTTATTTATCATTATAATCCTAATTCATTTATTTGATCATCACTGGCCTCCAATTTCCATGACTTCCATTACATCATTTCCTGTTTGTAAACACGGCAGAAGGTGGGTGAGTCGTCAAGGTCAACTGGAGATCGTTGCTAAGGAAGCAGCCGCAAGCACTGGCCAAAAAATTGCACTGCGTATTTGGTGATTGTGCATCCGATTTGTTCGATTCTGAAGCAGCTGATTGTAGCTACCAGTAGTACATAACCCCCCCTTCTACAGAAAACCTATCCTGATTGGTCAATTACAGACCAAATTACGCAAAAAGCCTCAAGGGTCTTGTGTTTCATCATTTTCTGTAGCTGCACAATCTCTTTTGCATGTCTTTTGACAAGTTGTGTTGTCACTAAATCCCTAAAAAACTTTTTATATATATTATTTGTGCAGAAATATGTAACAGTAAAAACTGGGATGGTGGTGTTTTTTTTTTTTATTTCTGAGGGTCTCCTAAATGTACTAATATCGTAAATGTTGCCATTCATTTCAAGTTTGAGCCTCTTCAGAGCCCCTTTCCCACATCACACGTTTAATTTAGCCATGAGACAATTTTTACTCCCTCAAGGTCAATCTGTGTAACGCTAATTTGACTCTCAAACTCAGCCCAGTCAATCATTTTAGGCCTGATTAGCTGAATCCACTCACTCTGCTGTCATCTGGGCCACCAGGTCAAAGGAGGCAAATCCGGCGTTGACGAAGTTGTCACGGTAGCGGCTCATCTTGATGGCGTCCAGCCAGTCTCCCACAGTGGTGAAAGTGGTATAGTCTGGCACACAGCGATCAAGCAAGGGCTGGGAGACCCTACATTTGGGGAGGGAGGAGGGAAGGAGGAGGGAGAAAGAGAAACAGAGAGAGAGAGGGTTAAGGTCGTCACTCTATTGCCTCTACCGGCCAACCTCACCCCCAAACGCCCCCCGCTGAGCGCCACCTCTCCATTTCTCCACCTCTCCTCCTCTCTCCTCCCCTCTCCTCTCCTCTCCTCCACATGTAAGGAGTTGTGTGCAGGGGTGGGGTGGGGAGTAGTGTGTGGGGGAGGGGGGAACTTTCATGACTGTGGAGAGACTGGCTGGAGGCTTGGGTGGTGGATGATGGCGCTGCAGCTGGTGAGGCAAGGTGGGGGTGTGGGCTTGAATGATGACTACACATACAGTAATTTTCAAGAAACCAGATCAAATTCATGTTAAGATACTACAATCTTTTGTTATAGATAAAACAACAGGTGATAGTGAGGAAGTGGGGATTTTTTTTTTAGTTCCCTACAAAGGCCCTTGTGAAATCCCTCAATATCTCGATAGCTCCTCTTCCTGTTTTCGGTTCATGTTCTTCATGTTGAAATGAGATGTCACTGTGTAGCACGGGGACTGACGAAACAGAAGAGAAAAAAACACTTGAAATTCAATCTGTGTGGTTGTACTGAGTTGCACTTTCAAACCACCTACAAGTGTGGTTTGAATCTGATCGGAGAAGATCGGATTCCACGCGGCTTTGCTGGACAGCTCAAACCAGATTTTTTCTGCCTGTATGAAAATAAGCTTACCATGTAGGTTATGAGCCTCATGGTATCTTACTGTTACATCTACAGTACATTGTCACAGTGTTTGAAAGTGTATGTATGTGTTCATTAGAGAATATCATCCAAGGTTGGCTAGACAAAAGGATGCATGCAACACAATCCCACAGAGGTGGAAAGACATTATTGGAAAATGCTTCATGACTGTGCAGCAGCATCTGTGGAATGTAAACACAGATGTAAGTTCAGATGTGTGTGTGGTTGTGTGGCAAGGCTGACTCATGAACCTGGAAACACATGCAAGGAGTGTTTGGCTTATTTGTGTGTGAATATACGTCTTGGTGTATGTGAATATACTGTGTTTACTCGTCTGATTGTTAATCTGCATGTGTGTATCTGTGTGACAGTGTGTGTATATGTGTGTATTGCTTAAAATGTGCCTGAGTGCATGTTCCTGGACACCTGCTGACAGCCCAAAAGGGCCTTTCTAAGGAAGAACCAAACCCCCTGTGCTGATCAATGCTGAAGATAGAGAGGCCACCTTGGGAGTTTTAATAAAATCATGCAACAACTCAGGCCTAAGTGGAGCGGATGAACAAGGGAGGAGGAGAGGGGGTGTGTAGGGGAGGGGGCCGCAGGGAAGTGCTGGGAGGGGAGGGAGGAGAAACAGATGAGGGAGCAGGCAAAGAGAAAGAGCACCACTGTCTCCCCTCCTCTCTGCTCTGTTGATCCCTGTCATCCTTTTTGATGGCATTAGATTCATTAACAATTAAAAGAGGAATGGAGAGAGAAAGAGGGAGTAAAGAGAAAAGGCATGGAGGGGGAGTTAATAACAGTGATACAGAGGCTCCATTGAGTGGTGTAGATGGAGTGATTTTTAATAAGGCCTGCGCTTCGGAGTCTAAGGCCTCAGGCCGTTGTTAACGCCAGACTTCTCTTAATGGAGTATTGTTAGTCCTCCTCCTCTAAAGTTGGCTTCAAAAGAGTCCGGACCGTAGCTGGCCACAGGCTCACATGTGGCCACAGCGGGAAAGCTGCGTAATATCGCATGCTAGCCAGTGAGACAGTTACAGGCAAAGCTTAAATTCAAGGTCAATGGTTGGGACTGTAGCGGTGTCCCAAAGGAGTTAGGTCTGTTTGGCTGTTTGAGAAGTTTAGGGAGTGAATGTGATTCATTTGCTGTCTGAATTTTTGAGACTCAACGGCAGAGAATTATCACAGAAAGTGACTCACGACACAGGTGAAGGAGGCCTAATGTCACCAAAGCTCAATCGATTGTTACGCTTCACACCTGCAGTGCAACATGCAGTCAGTCCGCGTACACCTCGCAAACACAACCAAATGACTTTTATGCCTCACAGCGCTGGCTAACCTACTGCCACCCTTCAGCGCCGACCAGGACAACGGTACCATCGCTCACTCCTCCCTTGTTAGGTTTGTCGGCAGGAGGCCACCTCTCCGCTGGCCCGTTTAAAATCTCGTTAGTGGCTAATTAAAAGGCGCTCCCATCTCTTTTTTGCATCGCCTTAATCGAGCTAATTAACCGCAAGCTTAATCTTCTAAGAACGTCACTCCGGTGGCCAACCGAGACCCTGGTTTCCCCCATGAGCCCAAACCAGGATTGTCTGCGGCCCTCCCTCAAGACAGAAAGACCCTGATGCAGGGACAGATAGGTAGGTCATCCCCCTCCCTGTCGCTCCAACTCTGCCACCTTCTATCCTCCAAATTCTTTCCAAGAAACAGATTGCAGAGGGAGGTGGTGCAGCTAAATGTAGATGTGACATCATTGATTGAGCTCCCGCTTGGTAGGAGAGTTGCTTTAAGGACGGTATTGAGCGATGGTAATTTGAATTTGCATAACGGCTCCGGCTGCATTTGTGAGAACCAGAGAGTTGCATGGGAAGAAATGTGCACTTTATAGGGGTTAAGCGATTGTTACAGCTGAGTCAGAGTGACTCACACACACTGTATCAACTTGGATAAGGAATATTTGTACAGTGGAAATCATTATCGCCGTTGCTCTTGCCTAGGTGCGAAAAATGAAATGGCTCGGCCAGAGCTCTCACGGTTGAAAAGTCGAGTGACTTCACTCAATAAAATAATGACCTCCTGCTGTAATCTATTACAGTCCAACATCATGATCACGATCAGCACTAATACTCATAATGTTTTGACCATAATTAGACACCATTGTCCTCTACAGAGATCACTAATCCACGTAATAAAAGTTAATAAATTCCTCTGTGAAAACCAAAAGAAACTTTAAATTCCAGCTCCAATCGACACGTCTTTTGTCCTGATTCTCTCATTACATAACATGACTAGTGTACTTTTATGTGATAATATTGCAACTTACCCAGTGGACTGTGTGCTGTTGGTGACCACCTTGAGGCTGGCAGCATTGCGGATGAGCTTATCCAATGTGGCCACGATCTGGGTGAATTTGGGTCGCATGTTCCTCTCTTTCACCCAGCAGTCCAGCATGAGCTGGTGCAGCGCTGTGGGGCAGTCCATGGGTGGGGGCAGTCGATAGTCCTGCTCCACGGCATTTATCACCTGAGAAACGGCAACAGAGAAATCACAATGGCTTCTAATCACGGAATGCGTTGTAGAGGAAGGATGGACAACGCGAGGAGAGAGATTGGTCAAGGAAGAGCAAGTGAGGGGGGACAGAGGAGGATGAATGAGGGAATTGACGACAGAGTCAGAGATAAACAGGAAAAAAAGCTTTAGGGAATACATAGAAATAAGGGCCAGAGAAAGATTAGCTTTG
This sequence comes from Leiopotherapon unicolor, assembly GCA_036025355.1. Taxonomy (NCBI): domain Eukaryota; kingdom Metazoa; phylum Chordata; class Actinopteri; order Centrarchiformes; family Terapontidae; genus Leiopotherapon; species Leiopotherapon unicolor. Next base: position 7,074 of record JAVQJZ010110668.1, on the reverse strand, counting down.
AGTGGTAGTTGTGGGTGGGTATGTAGAGAGAGAATGGCTTTTGGACAGTGATAGCAGAAGTGGTTGAGAACTATTACAATTTTAAATATCTACATTTACATAACAGAAATTGCTCCTGCTTAAAGTTTGATATTTAAATGGAATACATTTTCCTACAAATTATTTATTTATATGTGGTATGTATATACAGTATATACATTAATTATGCATACATCACATTATGGAGAAACATATCAGCTTACATCTTGATTGCTCATGTCCCAGTATGGCCTCTCGCCGTACGACATCACCTCCCACATGACAATGCCGTAGCTCCACACGTCGCTGGCCGAGGTGAACTTCCTGTAGGCAATTGCCTCTGGAGCCGTCCAGCGAATGGGGATTTTCCCTCCCTGTGGATATGCGAATGAGTAGGTGAGCATGAAATACTGGAGGGATGGAGCACAAACACAGAGTCACACACATACGAGAGGAAGAGAGAGGGTGAGAAAACACGGTCTAAGGGAAATGTTGATGCACAACACATGGGCGCATGCTGTACAACCCAAACACCACATACACACAAGGTTAGTAACACAGTTACAGGAAATGATATGTACAAACATGTGAAGCTATAGGAATATTTAATGTGCTACAAACATCAGTATATCACTATCAAAGAATCCTTTGATATAACTATCAGATAAATTGAACTGTAGGTGGGGTGACTGGCATCTCAAACCAGCAGTGTCTCTCAAAGTACACACTTCCCAATTATCAAGGTTGCTTCCTGTCACCGTGAGACTTGTGATCTATCATGCTCCCTGACACTGATCTGGGTTTTTTTGCTTATTCTTTTGCTTTACTAAATGGCACATACATACTGCGAGTTACTTTTCAGTCACTAAACAACCACTTTAGTTGAACTGCAAAGAAAGAAGAGAGGCCCTTTTCCTATTTACAAACTAAACATTTGTACACAGGCCAGAAGAGGCTGCCTATCTTTATACCGGAGGTCAGGTTCATTTTTGATAATTATATTCAGTCTCAAAGGGCCCTTTCCTGTGTGCCTTAACCTGCTTTGCCATTTTTACATATCATGTGAGAATAGGGGCAGAATCATTCAGTCATATCATATTCCATATCCATATTCCATATTCCATTCATTTGTCAGCTAAGGGTCTTGTAATATTTATGGAATGCTGCAGCTTCAGTGGAAACACGCAGCAACATGTCCAGGTGAAAACAATTCATCCAAACAAAAGTGTCTATAAACATTCACTTAGCTGCAATATATTATTCAACTGTTTCAGCCGCTTTATTTATCCAAAATGCACCTGCCATCTACAGTGAGAAGAAAAAAATCTCCCTTAATTGTCATGTCAGGTGGGAGCAGACTTGACACAGATCTACTTTTTAATACACTCAATCTTGAAAATGCGTCATCTGTAAAACAGACTGAATTTAAAAATGAACTAATAGTGATGTATTGATGTTAGAACGTTACATGAAGCACATTGAAACGTTGATCTCACACACGAATAGACTGACACCAAAACGCAGACACACATTTAGAGCCAGACTCACCAGGGAGCTGGTGTATGTGGGGTCTGTGGGGTCATCCTCGAGGAAACGGGACAAGCCGAAGTCGGACACCTTACAGACCAGATTACTGTTGACCAAGATGTTGCGGGCAGCCAAGTCTCTGTGCACGTAGTTCATATCTGACAGGTACTTCATGCCTGCTGCGATACCACGCAGCATGCCAACCAGCTGGATCACTGTGAACTGCCCATCATTGAGCTGGCAAAGGAAGAAAGAGAGTGACATGGATAAATGGGAGTATAGATCAAGGTTGCATGTTTTAACTCTATTTGTTCTACCCATCTTTCCTTTTTTAGTGTCTCTTACAGTACCTTCTTTGCATATGCCCTCTTACCTGTATCTTTCATCTCCCATCACTTTACACTGTAATGTCTTTCTCTTTTCTACCTATCCATCCTCCAGTGCGTCCCTAAACCCTTCTCTGGCAGACAATGTATGATGTGACTTTGAGGCAGTGATTCACTGGAGACTGATCTCTTTGTAAATGTCACCCATTGCCTGAATGCAGAACTTGTCAGATACCCATTGTGGGCTCTGCAGCAAAGCTTAAGAAGACCTTACATGGCTCGAAAGAAAGTGAGATTACTAAAAGCAACATCAAGCAGATTTGGACGGGCTTATTTTGCTTGATAGCACTGCATTATTGATCAAATCAGAGATACATGTTGCATAGGGAGTAGCTAATATTAGAGCTATTATTGTTTGTGATGTGTTGAGACTCTCTTTTTCACTCACTCTGAGGAAAGAATCAAGCGCTCCGTTCTCCATGAACTCCGTGACAATCATCACCGGTCGACTCTTGGTGACCACACCTTCCAGGCGTATGATGTTGGGGTGGTCAAACTGGCCCATGATGGAAGCCTCGGACAGGAAGTCTCTCCTCTGGCGGTCAGTGTAGCCCACCTTGAGAGTCTTGATGGCTACGATGATCTCCCGGCGCCCGGGCAGCTTGAGGCGACCGCGGCACACCTCCCCGAACTCTCCTGCGAGAGCCCAGGTGAGCCATCCAGAGAAACAGCAAAAAGAGGAGGAGGAGAGAGAGAGAGAGAGAGAAAAAAAGAGGGAGGGGAGAGAGGTATGACGGAAGAGTGGAGGAGAGTGGGGGAAAAGAGGGGAGAGGGGACAGTTAACTGGTTAGAACCAAGGAGCCAGGGAAGGGTAGCAGGAGGGGTGGGACGGGGGGGGGACTGCAAGAGAAAGCCAGGACTCTAGGCCAGTGTGAGGGGATGGTGGTGACAGGGAGCGCATACGCTGACTTTGTGCGGTTAAGAAACAGCATGGTGAGAGTGAGGCATGATGACGGAATGTGAGATGTAGAATTGAAGAAAAAAAACAACAAACAAAAAAACTTGTTGAAATGGAAAAAAAAAGGTAAAGTAGCATGACAGGGTGGAAGGGGAAAGTGGGGGAGGGGGGTATCGGGGGGTGGTACTAAGCTTCGGAGGGGTTGGAGTAGCGGGCGCAGGAGGAGGAGATAGGTGGAGACAGAAGCTTGGGGGTCTTTGGGGTCGTGGAGGCTTTACGTTTAGAGTCTACACCAAGCGTGTGCAAAAATGCGAGAAAAATTAGGCAATGAAAGTGATGTGTGTCGTGTGGGTACAAGGGCGACAAAGTGAGGGAGAGGAATGGAGGTATGGATTGAGGAAGGGGCAGAGGAGAGGAGGGGGGACAGGGAAGACAGGGGTTGAGGGTTTGTCACTTTAAAGGCGAATGCTGGGAAGCGACGGGTTTCAAGTAGTAGCCTCAGCAGTAGAAGAGCTCTCGTAGTAGTAGTAGTAGCAGTAGTAATGGTAGTAGCAGAATCAGTAGTAGGGACTCCCATCTCTGCCATCACAACGTCCTCCATTTTGGCTCAGATACAATGCTAAGAAAACTCAACCTCACTTGGCACAGTCCTGCAGCTTTTGAGCAAAGATATTACTATCAAATATATCAAATACATAAAATATTTTACTATCTACAACATCAAATGTTAGGGAGGGTTTCTAAAGGAGGGGACACAACCACATAGTGGATGATGTGTAAGTGCTAGAAACAGGGGTCAAATATAGTGATCCATTAGAAGCTCTCTTTAATAAAGAGGTTCTCAAGATGCTAAAAAAAAAGTGGGCAGGGTCAGAGACGGCCAATCCTGGACGAGAAACATTTTAATATCTTAATCTTATCCCATACAGACGGGATTAATATTTCAGGGGGTTGCGGGATATTAATATTAGCCATGCTTCTTGGTATTGTAATGTTCATTCCAACACATTCCCCAGGCTACTACACATAAAAACAGTTTAATGTAAGACTGCTGTAAAGCCTGTCGAGTAAGATTCTCCACATGTACTTTAAATAACAACTGTATGTCTGCAACCAAGTAATGGGTATGTATAAAATTCTTTCATTACAGCCCACAGAAGTCAAATGCAGGTGACCGCTGAAGTTAAAAACTTGGACACGGGGAACTACATGTGCAAATACTGCTAATTACATCTTAAAACACAAAAGGTCTATCTGTATAGATAGACAAAAGACAGAGGGCCAACAAGTGTGCCAAAAACAATGGGGCTGTAATTAATACCGGAAAAGATAAGAGAAAAACCACACACATGCGCTCAAGCAGGATTAAAATCTCCTCTAGAGAAATAAATCCAGTCTGTATGGGGCTATAGTGTTGTATTGTATTGTCCAGTATCTGCTTCCATTAGTTACAAGGAGATTTTTAAATTGGTTAGAAATGGCTGCTCTCTCATTCCAATTACACTAAATACGTTTCCATAAACAACATTTCTCTTATTCCAGGATTGGGCTTGAATTTTTAGGACACAAGTGGAATGACAGTATACCATACAAAACGTATTACAGCTACTCTAAATGCACGGTGAACAATGTCAGGGTGCTAGGACTGTGAGTCACACTAACTTCAAGAGGACACACTGTTGCTAGTAACGCTTTAAACACAGGAGACATCTGTAAGACTGGAAAGGGGGTCCTAAGAGGTGGCGAGTGTGGGAGGGGTGGGAGCAAAGAGAGGGCTAGCGATGAATCGAGTGAAAGTACCGCTTGGTGTGAAGTCCTCTAACGGTATGGCCTGGAGGTGACTAGCAGTCTTCCCCCTGTAGCTCAGGAGCTTTGGTGGGTTACCTGCGCCAATGACCTCCTCGATCTTCACGCAGGAGACGTCGATCTCCTTGGCAAACTCGCGCACCGCCTCATTGGGGTCCTCGTAGGTGAAGGGGTCAATGTAGACCTTCATTCCCGGTGTTACTATTGGGGATTCAGTGGCAAGAACAGGAAAGTGAATCTATGCCGTCAAGCAACATTTCAGCAGCAGCAAACACCACGTGACATCACATGTTCTTTATCAGCCAAGTGCAGATCAAAACAAGATCTGTTAATAGTGCTTAACACTTGATGATCAACTCAGTGTATTTTGTTTGAGTTATGATTTAGCAGTTGGATGCTCAGTCATAGCGAAGTTGAAATATGGGAATACTGCTGATGGATTGTGAATAATACAAAACAGAGGGCCATCTCAGCAAAGAGACTTACTGTACTGCTGCAATTTCTCTGTGTACTCCGACTCTGAACCGTTTCTCTGCTTTCTGTTGGGAAAGATGAAAACACAAACTGAGTCACGTGGACCTCCACACAGCAGGACGCAAGTACTGGAAAGGAACAAAAGCACGAGGAAAAAACAGATCCCTAATAATGTCTGCAGAGATGGTAGCCGGGCTATGATGTGGCTTGGTGAAGATATTTTGTCTTTTTGCATCCCAAAGCAAAGGAATGCGCTGTAGATAAAGATAGGATCAATGTTGGCTAGTGAAATGATTCATACTCGGGGACTGTAACATGAGTCTAAACAAAAGGATATCACGGCATTGTCTGAAGCAGCAAGTGAAAGCCATTCACTTTCGGTACCTCCAAAATGAGCAGCGGAGACAAAAGCAGACACAAACAGCAAGCTCAGCTGTCTCGACTTCCTCGCTCTACAGACATTTCAAATGTTTGCTTCAATTCAATCTCCTCGTGGACTCTGACTCGCCTCCTGTCTTTCTCTCTCTCCCTAACCATTTGTCTTTCACCCATGTCTCCCAGTTTCTGTATCCTCATGCTCCTGCATGTGTCCCTTCTGTATTGTTGGGGCGGGGAGGGGGGGGCACACAAAGACGATGACAGAGCGAGGGGGCTGGGTTGTTGAAATTACATGTTAATGTGCTTCCTTTGTTGTCTAACCAGTAACCAGGGCAATAATACCCGATGGTGATTTGCATCTTATTTCAAATCCTAATTTGGTTCCGGAATATGCCGAAGCTCTGCGTTTTGTATTATTACTATTTTCTGCTTCTTCTTCTGTGGCAATCAGGGTAGTGGCTAAGCCAGGACCCTGAGAGAGACACAATGTAGCGGTGTGAAAATAGAAGAGATTGAAGAGGCAGTAGGGAGAAGGAGGGGAGGGGGAGCCAGGGAGATTATTATTCAGTCTAGCGTGACCGATGCCCACGCTTGTCAGCCACTGCCTGAACTGGCTTGTGGAGGGAACCCAGTGGGTGCCAGTCAGAGGTGGGTGCCAACCTTTCACACATATACACACACGCCCCCGAATTTGCTGCTTGACAAATGAGTGGTATAAGGATAAACGAGTGTGTTTGGACCCAACTCATGCAGTGTCAGACTTTTTGAAATGTCTGAGCAGCCGCTTGCATCTTCCCAGTCAATTGGGCCCAGCAGACAGGGGCGCATCTGGGTTCTTTTTGGACGGGCAACCACACAGTTGATTCTGAGTGCAGGGCCACGAGGGCAGGCCTATCAGGCCCAACAGCTGCTCCACCATGCTGTGTCCAGTGAGCAAAGTAGCATTTTGGCCAAAGCTGTTTACTATTCACAGATTCAGAAGGCTAATCTGGCATTCAGTGGCCTCACAGGTGGCACAGCAGTCCGCTGAGACTTTTCTGGGGTGGTTTGGAGGACATGCAAACAAAGTTGACATTTGAAGCTATCTCAGTTTTTTCCAACTTCAAGGAAAAATGCTTTCCACAAATGTTTCTGTGAGTCCTTGCTGTTCTAACATATTCTGCTGGCCAGACAAAAGTAAATGAGTGTAAAAGTGTTTTGCCGCACAGTCCGTGCTTATCTTTCACGTGTTCTGACTTTCAGAGATGCTGATAGGGGAGATGTATGCTGACCTGAGGCAGACAATAGCGATGACCACAACTGCAATGATGAAGACCAGGGTGGCAGTGGTTGATCCCACAATGAGCGGCAGCTGCTCCTGCCATGACTTTGGAGGGTCGGCTTCAGGGATTAAAGAGAAAGAGTGGTTACTTGGAGAACCTGTCACAAACATACACCCATAGTAGGTGGGTGAAACCATGGCCTTGTGTTTTTCAGCCTGTATTAAATAGAGTGAAGTGCAATGAGGGACTAATAAATGCATTTATGAAGACTGCATGATAGACTATTCAGTTATTTTAAGCTGTCTGTTAAATGATTATGATGCAG
>JAVQJZ010110634.1:0-11877 GCA_036025355.1 Leiopotherapon unicolor | reverse complement strand
TATATAATTCTGAAAAGATAAAATCTTTGTAGTAATAGTTACCAAGGCAGACACTTAGACCTAAAAGCTAAATGATAATTAAGTTGTTATAGGTAGTAAGTAACTGTAGTACAGGCATTAAAGATTGGGTGTGCCTTTATTGTACAGTGTTGGACTGTATTTATCAATGTCAGTCTGATCATGGAGACCCACCGGACATGAGAGAGCATCTGCAGTGCTCCAGTGAAAAACCCAAATCACAAATGGTCTGAAAATGTTGTGGTTTGGGTTGTGGCCCCCTTGGTCACCATAAGCCAATAAGCTATAGTAATCTATAATGTATAAAATATTATACGCTGTATTTGCAAAACAGCCCACACATTTCCCACCGGCTCTATTTTACACTGTTTCTGATGAGTTTAGCAGAGTTCGGTCCTCTTGATGATTCTGATTGGTTTATAGACTACACAGAGAGCGCTCACAATGCTTTTCTTCACCCCCTTTTTTCACAGAACAACAGTGGCTTCTGCCAGACATCTCTTATCTGCTGGCACTGTGCAAATGTAGTGTGGATGTCTGGCAACGGGAGACTAATGGAGCATGAAATTAATTCATTTTTAACCTTGAAATTATATTGGCTGATATAACACCTTTTGTCAGCGTCCGCCATCCCACCCTCATCCTGAGGTTTTTGTTCCGGCTGTCACCGCTGTCTTACACTCATGTGACACTGCACGTATCGTCAGTTTTCTGTGGTGGTGATGGTGATGATGAAGGGCTAAAAAGTGAAATCTTTGTTAGTAATGACTGTTTCTGTATGTGTTTGCCGAGCATCATTAAGTAATCCTCTTTTGCTTCTCCTAATCTGATTACCGTGTATATGTTCGTGTGTGTGTACGTGTGTGTGTTAGCCTGTGCCAACATGTTTACTGACAAAAGAATTGGAAATAGTTATATAATTGTTCACATGTAGAACAGCCTGTAAGATTAGCATCAAAGTGGCGGTCTGATAAATGATGGGCGAGCTGCAGTAATTGGTCGCACCAGCTTTTTCTTTGGCCTACTTCAGTTTGGGCAATTCTCACTGCCCCCCTTAAATTGCTCATGTACATAAATTTTAGATGAGGCCTGAGTGATTGGCTCTGTTTTACTCTCCTTCTCTCTTTCTTTCTCTCTCTGTCTTTTAGTCCTTCAGGAGGCGGTGAGTACCAGAGATCCGGAGTTGGTGCGTCTTGTGCTTCGTTACCGTGACTACCAGAGGACTGCCAAGAGACTGGCGGGCATCCCCGTCCTGCTGGAGCGACTGCGCCAAGTGGGATTTCACACACACACATGCACACACAAACACTTTGATGCACACATGGAAAAAGACTCCCTCGTGACCACAGACACACACGCAGAGGCACAAACAAGCATGTGTGCAGAGACGAAGACATGAAAATGACATGCATGAGACAAAATACAAACACAGACAAACAACATCAAAGGCACATCAAGGGGGTGTGTGAGCAGACATGCATGCATCTGACATGTAGATGAATCTTTTTAATATTTAAATCTGAGCTGAAGGATAAAAATATTCTTGTTTTGTTTGAAGGTGTTAATAACTTTATTTACTATTCGACAAGGGAAATACACTTTCAAGGATGGTGCCTGCATGTTGCAAAACCCTCCGCCTCTGAATAATTTGAGTCATTGCTTTCCCCCTGAGGGATAAGGAGCGCCATACTTAAAGGCACAAAGGCAGTAGTGTACAAGCTGAGGCTGGAGAGAATGAAGGGTGACAGTTTTAACTGCGGTGGTGAAGGTGTTGAGGTTCAACACGATCTGCTGCAGCAGTCGGTCGAGCTGCAGAAAACAGTGGCAGAGATGCAGGGAACTGCCTTTACACAGTCTGTCTTCCTGTGTATCGGCTCCAGCTGGCTCTCTGATACACACGCGCTTACACACACACACATACTTGCATACCCACATGGTAGACACAACACCCTCAGACTTTGAAAACGACAATGTGTACTCGCACTCAAGCACATATCGTGCACTTCTTCATCTGCTGCTGCTCTCATGCACATCATCCTCCTCTCCATCCGTCAGTTCTATTATTAACACACACACACACATGCATGCAAACACACACAGATACACAACCACGTCTCTGTGCCAGTAACCCATCTTTGGAACAGACAATGAAGCAGCATCACAGCGTTTGTTCATTCTCTCTTTTTCTTTTCCTCTGCTTTGCTATTCTCCCCTCTCTCCCTCTGTCTGTCCATTGGTAAATTCATCAACCTCCATGTCCTCACCATTCTCTCTCTCTCTCCATCTTCCTCTTTATCAATGCTCGGTGCTCTCTCATTTGTCTTCCGTTCCTTCCTCTCTGCCTCTCGCTGTCCAGGCCCAGGACTTCTATGTCGAGATGAAATGGGAGTTTACTAGCTGGGGTGAGTCCAGTCTCTGTGTCATTTCACTCACTAAAGCAGTCCAGTACCGACCAGTCAGAACTAATCATGTTATCATCTCCCTCTGGGGTAGAGGAGGCCTGTTTCTTCCTGTTGTACTGGACACTCGTACTCAGACACTTCCTGCTCAGCAGAAATGTGTGCCTGTCTTTGGTTTCAGACTCAAACAGCTTGTGCTTGTTATCTAAAGTGCTTTACAAAACCACAAGTGGATGTCTTTTTGTTATTAGTCTATAGCAGAAATGGGGCTGCTAGTTTTTAGTATGTTATTGCCATCATATACAGCTTTTGAAGTCTGTGGATTTATCAGAGGAATCTAATAAATCAAATGAAAATAGTAGAAAGAAAACTGGGAAGTGAATTCTGTACATATCTATCACCAATGGCACAGTTTGATTGAAAGTGTGTCTGTTTGTCCTTAGTGCCCCTGGTGTCCCGTATCTGCCCCAGCGACACCTACAGAGTTTGGAAGAGCGGTCAGTGTCTCCGCGTGGACACCACCCTGATGGGCTTTGATCAGATGACCTGGCAGAGAGGAAACCGAAGCTTCATTTTCAGGGGACAAGGTCAGAGGTCAAACTCTGGAATTATGTGTGTGAATGTGTATGTGAGTGTCTGCTGTGTTTATTGATAACTGTTAAAATAAGTAAAACGAAGAACCATGGAAGCAAATGCGGATCATTTTAAAGGACTGGTTAGACATTTTCTTGCAGGCACGATAGATGGTAGGTACGGTACCATCAAACCACAACCTTGTTGTTTGCTGTTGTTTTTACACTTTGGATTTATACAGATTCCACAAACACTCTATGTTAAATAGAGAGTTTTGGACAGAGCCAGGTTAGTACTGTTACCAGATTCTGTTACCAGTCTTTGTGCTAGAGAAAGTGAATATTATTGTGGTAGTGGTGTCGTGTAGTAGAAAAGCACGAGGCGTTGTTGTAGTGTAGTAGTGTTGTCACAATAATATTAAAGGGCTGTTATATCCCCCACCTTTCCAACATTAGGTGAAGACATCTTTCCATTTCCATAAGTTAATGTAACATTCAGACCTAGTGGAGGTGAGGAAGTATTCTGTGTTTGAACTTCATTCTAGAGCATTTCTGTCACTTCACCTGTGAAGTGCAACTCTGTGAATGACAGACAGACTGTCTGAAAATTCCCCTAATATTTGAATTACACCACATCTTGTCCCTTTCTATGATGGCCAACTTTGAGTATAGCTATAAAAAGTTACTATAAACCCTCGATTTCCTGTTTGGTCAGACCACACGTTGTAAGAACAAGTTCTGATTGAACATAGCTTGGCCTCTAACACACCAATCACATGACTTCACAGTTCCAAGCTGAGCAACACTTACAAAACACATTCCTGTATTTATCAGTCACACAGACTTCATTTGAAGTGGATGTGAGATGCAGCAAATATTCATAGACGAGTGGAGGTGTGACTGCACCTTTCCAGGATCCCGTCTCTCCCCCTGCCTGTGTAGCCTCACTGCACAGCTGTTTCCGCTCAGTCAATTCTCCATCGGCTCCTCTCTGAATTATTTCACCCAGTTCTTTTATTTTAATCTTTCTTTCTCTTGCCACTTTTAATTATTCCCCTTCTTCTGACCTTTTCCCTGGACTTTTTCTTTTGAGTCTGCATAATATTCTCCTTCTCAGTGTTACTTTCCTCTGGACCTGCCAGGAAGTTTAAAGTGACAGTCGGTAGGATTTAGAAGAGAGTGGACTTGAACATTTCCCCTCTGTCTGTAGTGCACTCCAGCTCGGCTCCAAATCTCTCGTTGTGTTGCTTAGTCTAGTTCTGGATTTTCTTCATTTCTCTTCCTCTTTTGCATAAACGGTTGTTTTCTCCATTTCGTTCCCTCTGAGTTAACTCATGCATGGTGGAGCAAAGCCCGGGACTGACATTCTGTCTGATACTCTGCTCTGATTGGTTATATTGATCCAGATGTAGTGGATTCTTGTCAAATGGTCTCAGAGACAGCAGGTGGAGCAAGAGGAGTCTGATTTTATCACAGATTATCTGCTCATGAGGTGCTGTCAGGACAGTGACAGTTTTAGCAAATATGACTAAAAGCCATTTTTAAGTACTTTAATTGACTCTTTTGTGCTCTGTCCACTTACAGCATCTTTATATCAGTCATCATCTCTCCTGACTTTCCTTTACATCTCTATCTGTATCTGTTTGTGTCTTACAGCCTCACTGTCATGATGATGTTGTTCATTTCACTTTCACACTTTAATTTCTTATCCCCTCTCTTGTGCTCACCAATGTCTTCACCCTCTCAGACTCCAGCGCGGAGGTGATGGAGGTCGACCATGACAGGCAGCTGGTGTTCTGTGAGACCTTGTGTGTCTCGTCTCTCACGGCGCTCTCACCTGGCCGGGTGAACGGCGCCGCCTCCAGCAGCAACGCCGCCGGTCTGGGCCTTCTCGGGGCGGTGCAGCCCAGCGACGAGCAGGTAGCAGCCAGGCTGTCGGCCCCTGTGGTGACCACGCAGCTGGACACCCGCAACATCGCCTTCGAGAGGTCAGACACAATAATGATATGCACAGAAAACTAATGTTAATCAGTGATTAGTCAGTGGTGCTATAGTGGTCAGATTTCATTTGTTGCCATTTTGTGTTTCACACTATCTGCAGACAGAATAGCAACTATAAGGAAACTTGAAATGATTTCAATTTTCCAATGCAGCTGTGACAAAAAAACTAAATCAAGAAGAATAAACATGAAGATTTCCTATAAAATCCCCCCAAATATAAAAACAAGAGCTTTCTTGTCTCACCATTTTGCAACCATGTAAGAAATCTTCCATACGCAAGAAGCACAATAATCATGTTCTCCACCAGCAGCAGCTCCAGTAAAACACGCTGCAGTTCAGCCACAGGACATGTTCTGCTCTGAGTGCTGGCTCTTTTTCTCCTTCCTGAGTGGAGAAAATCACTCCTTTGTTGTTACTGTTGAATTTCTGTCACTCTCACTGTTGCTGTCTCCTACGCTACAACCCACAGCTGAGTGGAACAAGTTCAGGCACGTTCTCTGGTGGCTGTCAAAATGCATTTCACAAAATATAGGAAAACACTAACTGAAGCAGCGGCAGGGGGGAAGTGGAGACAACAAACCTCGTGCAGAACTAATTGCTGGAGTCCACTGAACATCACATATTACTGATTTATCTACAGCAGAGTAAAGGGGAAATGGCCCTGTGGTGAAGCATTAAAGTCTAAAATCGTGCTGTGGTTGAAAGTCAGATTATGGAGCATTTGAAAGGAAAAATAACAATCTTCCTGTTACAAAAGAAAAGCTGAATTCACTCGAGAAATATTACACACATCCACTCGTTTCAGTACACTCAGGGGCTTCGCTGCGACAGGCATATCCTGCTTCTGGTGGCTAATTCTGCTCCAGTTGGCAAACACTTAAATAGATATTACTTTATCACTTCACTATTTTTATTCTATTTTGGGGGTGTCTTCAACACATTGCCGCGGACTGCTGATGGAAATGATCCCTCCTCGCTAACACTTGCTCATTTTACTCTTGTCTGCTGAAACGAGACAGTCTGAAATAAACACATTAAACCAAGCTAAATCATTCACTAAATCACGCATTGTATTTTAATCCACCCAAAAATACTCATCCAAATGACTAAGATTCCCCCCAAAAGTGGCAGGAGTGAGCGTGATGTGGAGGTCGTGAGCCACAAATTGGCCTCAGGCTCTGTGAATCGGGCTGAAGCTCGACACTGCAGTAAGTAAGATGCCCCAGTGAACATGGAGATGGAGAGGCAGATAGCAGAACGAAGAGACACGGAAGAGACAGACAAGATGTAACCTGACTACAGGAGGACCGAGAAAGAGGGATGGTAGGAAATTGGATGAGCAGGTGGCTTATGTGCAGTCAATTTGGGAGCTTTTTATAATGCTAACAGCACAGTTTTACAGCTCAGTTTCACATAAAGTGACATAGACGCTGAGATGAAAAGCAGAGGAACGGAGGGAGGGAGAGTTGGGCCGAGCAGGGGCACAGAGGACAAAACTCATCTTATTCTGGTCAGGCGGGGAGATAAGACTGATGTGACAGAGGGAAAGAAAGAGGGATGACAGAAAAAGGAAAGTTCAGGGCAGAGAGGGATAGAGGCGAGAGAACGAAGAAAGAAGGAGGGCAGAGGGAGAGATTTAGAGGAAAAGAAGCGTAGGAGCGAAAGAGGAATGGGACAGAGAGAGATGAGGGGAAGAGAAGACATGGAAACGGGGAGAGAAAGATGAATGGGACACAAGAATATGTGGGGGGAAAAAAGCACAATTCATAAGCCAAAAAAGAAGGAGTCGATGGTTTTTGGAGGGAGGAGAAGAAAAGGGTGAAAAATAGACTGCAGAGAGACACATTGATAGATAGGTGAATCATGGAAAGAGGTGCAGAGACAGGAAGTGAATGTTAACAGATAAAAGGCAAGAAGAAGGAGTAGTGAGCAGGGAGATGTGGTTTTTGAGGTGTGTGTGTGAATATTTGTGCGTGTGTATGGGGGGTAATCATCTCCCTGTCTGACTTGTACCTCAGAGTCACCTCTGTGCATTTCCCTTGGTCAGCACTCCTGTCTACATGCCAATAATCTATTTATGATGCTTTAGAGCAAACCACTTTGTCAGGCACCACAGACAGGACACTCAACTCTGGAGTTAATACGTCTTCACGCAGCCATGCACAAAAACTACACCACTGCAGTTTTGCTGTTTTAGGGATGGGCCAGTGAGCACAAAGTTTACTGAACCCCCCACTAATTGAGCGATGAGATAACTTCAAAATTCAGACAGAGACACAACTTTGGCTGACATTGAAGAACGAGACTAAAGGTCCACATCCACACAGGTGACTCTCTGAGGGTGGACAGTGCTTAGGCTCTTAGCTTAGAGTACAGCTGAGGCTGATGGGAATGCACTCAGTTTTGCAGGTATTTGGCCATTTCTACTCAAAGAAAATGGCCGCAGCACTGACACAAGATGTGATATACAGTGCTGCGGATCTTTTGCGCCCACCTTGGCGGATCAGCTGCACTTAAATGAAGTTTCCCCTGAAGATGCGTCAGAGCATTATAGAGCCAAAGTTGTTCAGGGAGATATAAATGTCCTGTGCAATATCTCATGTCAATCCATTCAAAAGTTTTCGAGGTGATGATGAAGTTCGGACCAAAGTGGTGGACTCAGCAACGGACTGACTTTGCCGTCCCTCAATCCAAACCACTAGCATGGCAAATTATTCCTGTAAAGTCACTCTCTGTGGTTGGGTCCAGCAGGAGTTCAGTGATGTGAATAGATCATGGAGATGGGACATGCCTCACTAACTCCTGGGCACACTTCCTAATTGCACTCTGAACTGTTGATCTTCACTGATGACAAACAAGGACAATGGCTGTGATGTTTTCAGGCCGCATATCATAGAGAAAAAACAGAGACTGTGACGTGCAATCCCACAAGAGATGGTTGATTTAACTCTCCAGCGCTCTTTGCAGATAGCTGGGGACAGGCAAATGGACTGCACCAGCTGTGATGCAACTGTATGTTGACTGTGAGTTGAGTCCACAGGGAGCTGATGTGCGGTGTGTTGAACCTCTGTTGCAGGAATAAGACGGGTATACTGGGCTGGAGGAGCGAGAAGACTGAGACAGTGAACGGATATGAAGCCAAGGTAGAGCACAGGCTGCTCAGACAGCTCTCTGATCTCTCACACTGTCCAGAGACCGCTGCTGTCAGAGCTCACTTTGATATTTCCTGAAAGTCCACTTCACCTTCACCTGCAGTTTAATTTCCAGAATGAATCACTTTGCTCTGGACTTCTGAGGACATAACCTTCTGTGTTTTTAAAAGAATGATTTTCCATGGAATTCCTGACCTGCCATTTTAAGATGGTATCTATTTATATGCAACAATTATGAATGAATTATTTGAATTCATCGGCACATAAAAGACCAGGTGGTCCATTAAATGAAGTAAAAAAAAAAAAACAAGTCTATCTATTCCGCAGACATGTGCATTACCTTGACCCCATTTGTTTAGTTGACCCCCTGGAGGGATCGATGGGAGACAAGTGTCAGACACCCAGGACCATCTGTCACCAGTGGTTTAAAAGCACTCCAGACAGGCTCTACAGTAAAATACTGCTGCCTGAAAAGCATCTATTTTCTGCATCATTGATTTTGAGTTACAAACATAAACAGACAACTCCCGTTGAGCCGCTCTCCTCCTGGATGCTTTTTAGGTCCTCCTTTTTGTCTGCCGTCCAGCGTAAACTTAGAATCAGCAGGCTGCTCAATTTTTAATCAGTATTTTCTTTTTGTGGTCACTAGTGAGGAATTCCAGTATCCTGTCATGGACTGCAGCTTGAATAAGTTAGCCGGCATGCTGCAGACAAGAGGTGTAATGTCACACAAAAGGCACGGTTTGAGAGGGTAACGGTTTTGTGCATTTACCTAATGAAAAAACAAAAGATAAAATGTATTTTCTCTTCTTCCAAAACAGTGACTTATTGACCATTTCTGCTGTAAATAGCAAGGCATTCATACATTTACATATGCTCAATAAGTAATCGAGAAAACCAAAGCAATTAATCACCATTGTTCCAACTCATTAAATCTTTTGTCACTTCTTTGCCATCATGAAGCTTAAACCTTTATGTTCCATGGTGGGATCCTGGAGGCCATAACTTCTCTGTAACAGCCCAAAAACATACATAGCATTGTTTAACCACTTTGATATTCAGTGACTATTCCCAATACAATTGTATAAAAATCACCCATGAACATGATTTTAAATGATGCATTACTTCTGTTTGGGGTCTCAGAGACCCTGGCTGTAAAACATGGTTCATGTCTGTGACTAGCATCAATGTCTGTGACTGTGGTATAAAACACTACTCCTCCCAAATCCTGAATCAAGCTGTATGTTATTGTAACACAGAAGTAAGACTTCTCTGGGATCTAAACTTACATCATATGTAGGATACATACACATACACAGACTATACATCGTCGTCTGACCTTGAGGTGGACAAAAAGTGATGTATATTTGTTTATGCAGCATCCACATGAACATATATTTAGGAAATATTGCCTTTTTCTCTTGAGTTTTTTGCCCATTCCTGGATCTGCTAGGACAGTTTGTGGAAATGAGAATGGTCACCAGTTCAATACTTTTCTACATACCGGGTTTTATCTAGGTCAGAGGAAAAGAAAAGACATTTGGTGGAAAATAAATGGATGATTTTTCCATTACTATTCTGATAATGAAAGAATGAGGACCCCGGTCAGAACATTAGAGTTAATTGTCTCCTCCTCTTTCAGGTGTATGCAGCCTCCAATGTGGAGCTGATCACCAGGACCAGAACTGACCATCTGTCCGACCAGAACAAGAACAAGACAAAAGGTGAGTCACTTTATGGTTTCAGCTGAGTGCCAAATGAGAGTTAGGCATCGTCGCCTCTTTCCCCACCGAGGGGATCTTTACCTGCAGGTGAATTACAGCTGCAGCAGCTGAATTTCTCCATTATCCCCTCTGTGCCTCTGTAACCTCCAGCCTAAGTGCTACGACTTGTCTGATAAAAAGAGTCAGCGATGAGTAATCCTCCTCACCTGAGCTCGATGAGATCACCCCGAGGCCCCGGCTAACAGCCCGTAACGCTCACTCGGCGGCTCCGTCTCGTTTTCTGCTTCAGATCATAAATCAAACAGGATTAGCAGGCTTCCCTCCCTGGACTGTCGCTGTCAGCCAGGATCAACCATCACTGGCTCCTCCGAGGACTCCTCTGTCCCAGGTCACGATCCACATCTGCGCTACGCTAATAAGCAGGAGGGAAGTGTTCTTGGAAGCGCTGCACTGACTCCTGAATGGGTGACTCACACCATTTGCCCTTCCCTTGTGCTACTTTTCATCAATTTGGTAACAGCATGACAACTTTGAGCGCCATACATACCTGAGAGACACATCCATACTGTATGTTGGGTCGAGCAGCAGCTGTGCACACATCAGCCGGCCGAGGGTCAAGATGTGAACACTTGTCACATAAACCACAGCACACCCCCGCTGTCATTAACACTAATTGATGGGCCCGTGCTTTGCTTTTAGCGCCGGCCCAGTTTCTGGTTAGTGAGCAACCACAGCACCGGTCCCGTCTGAAAATACAAGCCACACACTAACAAGCTGCTCATGTCTGCTTTGCTGCTCGCCTCTCTCTCAGATTGAAACGAGCAGCAGCTCTCAGTGTTCCTGTGCTCTCTGAAAACAAAGGGTGCCTTCACTGTGGGCCCTGAAACTTTATTTTCCCAATCAGCTGAATGATGGGGATCCCACAAGAGCATGTTATTTTGTGCTAAAGTTAGAGCAGTGTTGGCACGAGAGATGTTGACGCTTTGTTTCGGTTTTGCTTTGCTTCTTTTGTTTAGTGGGCGCGGCTCAGCGAGAGAATCGGGATTTAGCCACATATGATAACATGGGATGACAGTTTGGTGGGTTGTTTGGCCGCTGTCAGTCAAATCTGCCCCAATCACTCCCACACAGTCCCAGTGAAGCAGACTCGAGTTTCTGAGAGGCAGTTTCTTAATAGATACCAACTTTGAACTTATTCTGCGTATTTAGTTATAAAGGCTTAATGTTCTGGAGAAATGCTTCTGATTTGACAGAATTTTATGGGGCTTAAAGTCCCCTTCTGCTCAGAAATGTGTTTTCATTTCTGCAGAATGATGTATGTGCACAGTCTGACACCAGAAAGCTGTTTCTAAATGAATCTGCTGCAGGGGGAAAGCTTCTCCCTGCTCACCTTAAATCTGAAAAGGTGTGTATGTATTAACGTGATTTTGACACTTCACAACTTGTCTGGAAATGAATCAGTATGCAGCGTACACTACCCCGAACACTGAGGACAGACGGTTAAGAAGGAGATGTCTTGTGTCCAGCGGTTATAAGCTTTTGAAAATGACAATATTTGCATATTCACAGATTCTGGATGTTTCTATGAGTGAGACAGATTGAATGTAACGTTAAGAATAAAAAAAGAGTTTGTTGTGGAAAAAGCTTTTCAGATATAAATTAGTATTCTGAGCAATGTTTTGTATGTCTCAACACATGTCTGGAAGGGATCTGTAAGATTCAAAGGAGACAGCTTGTCTTTTTCTTTCAGGACCCGACTGCGGGTCCCGTACTGTAACAGTCCCAAGATCCCTAAAGGCTCTTCAAAGCTTTCGTCATTGTCAGAGTTTCACAGTTTAATAAACGTAGACGTTTGTGTTGTTAATGCATTTACAGACAGTGACTCACACATGTTGGCAAGTATGCACAGTTTGGTGCTGTGTATTCTCAGGACTGTACTATGATTTCAACTGTAGAAAGATGATGTTCAGCTGCAGAGAAACACTGAGTACAGATATATTAACTACAAGCT
>JAVQJZ010110627.1:0-12746 GCA_036025355.1 Leiopotherapon unicolor | reverse complement strand
ACATATTTCCAAGTTAAACACAATCTGTGGGCAAGAAATTATTACGTGAAGGGTTTCAATGAAATCCATTAGATATCATTGGAGCGAATCTTCCTGCATTGAGATATGAAGCTGCAGAGGATAGACCACCCACACCCTCTGCACACACAGTGGTAGATAAGGAATGGGACAACAAGGGAGAAATGAAGGCATTAATCGAGTAAATCTAAATTTCATTGGTTGACCACTTCACTTCACTCGTCACTAAATCAGTTCAAATTTCCATGGAGGCGAAGGTGCCAAAAGTCAGTGCACTAGCCTTGGTAGCCGACATCTGAGATCTCCTTCAACATCATCATAAATGTGCTTAGCCAAAGGCTCAGTCTAAAACATGACACAGTCACACCCATTGATTCAATTGTTCCATTGTTAATTCTCCATTTAAAGATAAAGTTTCTGCTCACCACTGAATAGGTGATCTGTTCGCACTGCCATTAAGACCTGCCGACCATATGAAAATATTGTTAGAAAGGCTGTCAGCGGGGAGTTTTGGGTTTAGGGTTACATCGTCAGGTTATAGTGTGGGATTATGTTAGCAGCAAATACACAAGTGGCACTTTGTTTAACACACACTTTCGGTCACCTCAAGGATCAAAACCAGACCCTTCAAATGTGTTAGTAATTAATACAACCACTTAAACTGTTTTGTGTTGGGTGCAGCTCAAACATGTTGGGTAGTAAAAGGCTGTCCACAGCGACTGCATCAAGCGCGCGCAAAGGAAAACATCATTTCATGCAGTTTCATGCACACATAAGGCATTTGCTGTTAATTTTTTTTAAAGGTATAGTCTTCAGTTCTTCAGCTGAATTCATCTGGTTTACTGAAGCAATGCGGTCCCAAAATAAACAGAATTAGCCTTGGTTAAATGCAATACACAGATCAAAGGATGCCGGACTACATCAAGATGGAGTCTGAATTCATGCTTTGTTAGGTCTGTCCACAAGACTACAAGTGAACCAATTTTAAAATGCTTCTTTTCTGAAAGTGAAGTTTGGATCGATCATAGATCTCCAGGAATATATACACTTAATGTTTAACTTTAATGTGAGCTTATAAATGAAATGAATCACGGTTAAGCAGAGCAGCATAGTGTACTCTGATTTTCTGGGCCCATTTTTCCCCCCATTTGTAATTTATTTTTAAGTTGCTGCAGATGATGTGATGTCACGCTGAAATATGTGCCCAGTTTGAGTTTGAAAGCCAAAAAAACATCATCGGGATTACGACACATTTCTTGGGGGAAAACATCTGATGGAGACAGTGCGACAGCTTTTGTAACACACACTGTAGTTATATCATGACTGAGTCCCTTGTGTGTGTTCACAGCCCTCCGGGGACCAACTTCAATCAATGCCAATCACAAACAAATTAGCCTCGCCTTAACGCACCACCTCTCTCCCTCCTCGCTGACTACACAGGTTTCTTCCCCCAGCCACGCACATCAGAGACATCCCACATGGAAACCTCTCAAAAGTCATCCCCGTAGATGTACAGCATGTGTATATGTGTGTGTGGAAGTTATGTTGTACGAAGATTGTTGGAATTTAAATGCGCAATACGATAAAAGCACTGGAGAGGATCAAAGGTGAACTAAGCAAATGAAAAACATAGTGCTAACATGAAAGGCACAGGGAGCATATACACACACACACACATACAGCAGTAGGTGTGTTTCCAGCTTTTCCCCAAAATATGTGTGAAAGGTGCCTATTTTGCAAAAACCATCTTTGCTGGATGATCGGGGCTCATCCGAGGAAAAGAGCTTTTTCACAGTTAAAGTGGAGGAAATGGGGTTTAATTCACATTTCTTCCCAAACAATTGACAGTATTTGCACGGTGCCCTATTATACTCTGAATAAATGAAGCACGGTTATTAACTGCATCCCTTGACGAAGCCCATCTACACTGTATGTAAACCTGCTCCACCTCTGAGGTTAATGCTGGAGTACAAATGCAAAGCTAACGGCCTGTATGGGAGGATCTGCGCGGGGGGTGTTTAAACAGCAGGGATTACACTAGTTTACAGTAGATTATGTTAACACCAGTAAAGAAGCTAATTGCAGGGAGGTGTTAATGTGTTATATGTTTGAGTGTGTGCATGCATGTGTGCATTTGTGTGTGTGTGTATGTGTGTGTGAAGATACATCTAAATAAGGACCACAGAACACACTAAAGGACGGTATGTACTGTGCCACTTTCTCTGTCTCTCTTTCTGTGAGTGTGTGTGTGTCTCTCAGGATGAAAAGGGTGGAGTTACTCCAGTGTGTAGTGAATATGAGCCAATAAACCAACAAACACACCTCAGCAGCATGTGCTAATAACCGGTGAGAGCAATAAGGGCGAGACTGCGTCATCACAAACAGCCCTCACACACACACACACTCATACATATACATATCTACATCCACAAGCAAGGTGGCACACATGTCTAAACACTCTCCCCACACTCTGACAGCCAAGCATAAACGCAAACACACACAAGGTGCAATACACCCACACACAAACTGTAGACATATGCACAAACCGTTACACAACATGCACGCTCAAATCCAACACACGCAGCCCACCCCCACAAACCTCAGGTTTTCATCATATGTTGACACATGCAGACACCCAATTTCTCATCCTCTCAAGTCCTACTATAAAAACATGCAACATTTTCGTCACTGTTGTCTGCTGGTGTGTATGGTTGTGATACTGGAACCATTGATTTGAGCTTACAGCTTGAGCTTGTATTTGTGCAGCGCAGGCCACCCGCAATCTTCTTTCTTGTCGGCCACAGCAGATTTATAGCAAGCCCCAGACACCGATCAATGGGCGGAGAGTGGTGGAGCGAAATTAGGAAGGAGATCCTTTGTCACAATCCCTTACAGTATTTAAGTAGGGTGGAGGCGGGCATGGACATGTATATGTGCCTGATATATAACCGTGTGACAACCTCAATACAGTGTGCCGGATATAGAATTAGACACTCTGTATCAATAAAAGTTGCTGATTTTAGCTTTGTGTTGGCTTTCACACTGTACAGTATGTTGGTAGCAAGCAACAATTTTGTTTGTTTTTTTGTGCGTAATCTCAGAATGTCAGTCAGTGAGGGTGAATGCTTTAAATCACGAGTGGTACAAGACAACCAGGCAGATAATTCATCCCAAAGGGAAAATAATATGGAGTCAAGAAGTGAACCTTGAGGAATCCCACATGTCAAAAGGACATATAGTTTTGTATAATGGGTAAAAAATTATACATTAAAACACTATGTATTGAAAAAATTAAGAGTAGTTCTTAAATCCAGATGCTTTTTCAAACCTTCTTGCTAAGTGTTGACGAACTGACGAAGTCAGTCCGACCATAATAGTTTGCTAGTGGGGCTACTATCACTCTGTAGTGTGAGTTTTTCTTGAAGAAACACATGTGGGAGGCAGATGAAAGGGACCTCTGTGTTTTCACCCCATTTCACTGCTAACGATATTATAGTTGAGGGCTGAAAATGCCAAGCGAGTGGTGCTAAACGTTCAGTCAAACTGCTTGAATCTCATTAACACTGGATTTTTCACACGTGGAAATGCACACTTTAGCTGCGTTCAGCATGATTGTTGCTCTTTATCCAGTGATGCCTCTCTTTCACAAATTTAAGAGAATCGTGGGGTAGGATAATGAAGAGACAGGCAGGAAGTTAAAGAAGTGAATGAACGGGCGAGGAAGACAAAGACAACGAGAGGGAGAGAGTCCCTGGTGCTTGTATTTCCGCATTAAATGGTGAGAACTGAGCTCGCTCCCTGGCGACCAATCAGTCTTAGTGTGTCTGCAGGGGGGCGGCTAACCAGTTCACACCAGGCTGACACAAACTCAGTGCCCTCGTCCAGCCGGCAGACCACCCTGACAACACACACACATTCATAAACACACACACTGGGAGGGAAGGCTCCAGAGAATGAGGCACAATTGCATTGATGGATTCAAAGTAAGGCACCAACATTCAAGCTCACACACACGGCACACGGGTTCATAACACAGATAAATGAAGAGATGTGAATTTTCACACACACACACACACTCCACTACATATCGTATTCTTGGCCCGTCGTCTGCCCTTCCTCTCCCCTCTGACACAGTGAGCTTCAACCGGAAGCTCAGCTCCCATTCTGAAGAAAGAGGAGCTTTTGTCTCCAGAACACAGAGGCCTCTGTCTCCAAGCTGTGTACCCTGTGTGTGTGTGTATGAGAGAGCGAGAGAAAGAGTGTGTGCTCCGGGGTAACAAGTGCAGATAAAAGTTAAAAGTAATTGAGAAAGAGAAAAGGGAGGGACGGAAGAGGAAGAGAGAGAAAAAAAAAAAAAACATGAGAAAAACCAACCGGGATCTTTGTCACACGTTATTTTGGAAAGGATTTTAAAAGATGCTGTCAGCTGAAAAAGAAATGCAAATAAGAGCCGCTGTTTTCTTGGCAGAGGCGAGGTGACATCACCGCATGTGGTGCGCAATATAAAGTTGCACTTTACTTTTCGCGCCATGTTTTACTGACTGGAGAAAAGGAGGCTTGTTGGCTGCGTCTAGACGCAGAAGCCGCTAACGTGGCGCCTGAGTGTCTCGCTGCTGTGAGGCCGAACAAGAGGCGTCTTTCTTGCTGACAGGTCTCTGAAGAGAAAAAAAGGGAGGACAGATCTGTCACGGCACTTTAGAGGTGAGAGCGGGCTGCAGCGAGAGTGAGAATTTTTTAAGGGCCTGGTTA
Source organism: Leiopotherapon unicolor (assembly GCA_036025355.1). NCBI lineage: Eukaryota > Metazoa > Chordata > Actinopteri > Centrarchiformes > Terapontidae > Leiopotherapon > Leiopotherapon unicolor. The sequence continues at coordinate 7,979 of JAVQJZ010110627.1, read as the reverse complement.
ATGCGACGTTCAAAGGCGGTCATCACTCCTCTTATTTACCCACTTTATGTGCCATAACTTTGCTGCAACCCAATCTGTTTGCTGGGATTCAAAGTCAAGCCGGGTTCAATTAAAGTTCAGTCCACTCAATTAAAAGTGTACATGGCAGGTGAATTTACATACTTGTGGTAGAGCAGATGGAATCGAGGAAGATTATCATACCAAGGGATTTACAGCTTATAATAGAATTCACCTCAAGTGGAGGAGATTTAAGAGCTTTTCTGTTCTTTCGCCATTTTGTGTGACTGCAAACTTATAGAGGACAAAGAGATCTGTCAGCGCAAAATGCACGTAAACACGGTCAGGGTGAACAAAATGAGGAGGCGGTGCTGAAAAAAAAAAGACAAATGACTTAAGCACACATCATCAGTGTCACTGATTTCATTTGCTGTCAGCGCCTTCATTCAGAAAAGAACAACTGCCCGGCTGGCTGGTTGTTTCAATACTTGAACTTTCACCTTCTTAGTTAACTCCACCAGACTCCCCTGAGCGACGGATAATGTGTTGTAATCTCTTGTTATTTCCCACCCCACTCCACCCCCATGATCCCAATACAGGCCCTCCCTCGTCCTTTAACTGTAAGATATTATACCAACGCATGAGCAACCTTTGACCTCCATAACACGCTGATAGTCTCACCCACCAGCGCTTTCCGGGCTTCTTGAAGTAAAAACAGCGTTTCGCACTGCAGATTGTAAGGAAAGAGCTCATGTGGCGTGAACTCTGACCCAGAGTAAAAAACAAAGTCACACGTATGAGCCATTGATACATAAGCATGTGTGCATATGTTGTTCCTGCCACAGGTTCATTTATTCATAGGTTCATAGATTTATTTTTTGATATGGTTCTTAGTGAAATATATGCATAGATTTTGTCCAAAGGCTTCAGCATACTTGAAAAAAAGAAAGTTGCAGACAAGTCATCTGACAACATATTAAGGTGAAATTGCTCCAAATGTCTTGAATGCACAGCACGCCATCATACCTCTCTGGTCGCACTGCTTCCCAGTCTCTTTTAAAACGTCTGTTTCTGTTTCAGTGTGATGAATAGTTTCTTCTATGAAGCATTCACTTCTTAAAAAAGCCTTGTGATGCAGCTCTCCAACACACTTTCAGCTTTTTGTTGACACCTCTCTGTTGTTCCTTTTTTTCAGCTTAAACACGTGAATGCACTTACTTCAGGTCGCTCTGGACAAAAGAAGCCCAAAAAAATTCAATGTAAAAAGCGATAGAAAAATGAACAGAGAGAGAGAGAGAGCTCAAAGCTTAAAACTGCCTCACTTTTCCAGCTTTGCACACCTGGCCAATCGCTGCGTAAAGTAGGTGTGATTGTTGCTGTTGTTCTCTTTGTTCGATAAATTCACGTTATTTTGCAGTGTCGGCGGCCACTTGTCTTCTTCCTGTCAGTTTCACTGGGAGAGTTGCTGATGCAGACACAAAGATGTCTTTCCTACTCTCAACAAATGATGTTTGTAGAATTACACAATTCAAACTGGATGTAAAGTAACTGGGAATCAAACAGGTTTAACCACAGGAGCTTGATCCACGGTTGTCCTAATAGTCTTCAGACACCTTATTTTGCATTGCAGCTTATTCTGCCTCTTGCAAAAGAGCAGTTTACAAACAGAGTTATGCTCCCAACGGGCTGCAGCTCATAGTGATTTATTTTTAGCAAATACCAGACGTGGCTCATTCAGCTTATAAACGCTGTTGATTTCAAAAGATTTCCTAATGTACGACACCACTGTGTTGGTATTGAGTTATCAGTTGCATGCATGGATGAAGTTAAGTCTGCTAATGGCAGACTGATAAATCCAGCCACTTATATGTCTCCAGCATGGTGAGTTGACTGTCAATCTTCAACCATCAGGATTATCCCTTCCTTCCAAAGGATATCCTCTGCGGTTTGACATGCATAGTTTAACAGCAGAATGGGAGCTTTTTGCAGCTGGGTAATCAATACCCTTCGAGCGGTATTGAGCGTGCATGATGCAGCACATGCAGTGTCGTTTGCAGGGTTGTAAAATTGTTTGCTGCTGTCTTGGGCGTTCCGTATGATTTCGCACAAAGTCCGCGGAGGGAAAACTCAGAACTTTTTTGTCCATGTGCAAGCATGAGAACACACATGTCCAGTGCATACCAGCTGCTCAGCGGACGGCAAACGTGCGTTCACATACAGTAGGCTACACCCACACGCCCACGCCGTCCCGCAATAGTCTTCCCCACATTACCCCTGGGATGTGACTCAGGCCACTTGTACAGTAAAAACACCCTCTTATGTGGCAAGAAACACAGACGTACACATACACACAAAACACTTTGCCATCTGGGACTCATTTCCCCCCATCCAGAACAGCTGTGGCCGAAGCTTTCATGTGTTGCGGTGGGCAGGCAGAGGAATGCCGGGCGAACGGCCCTGTGTGCCCCGACAGAAGGTAAATTACAGGGGGCTGCATCGCGCCATAACTCAGGAGAAAACGCAGCGGCCGCTTTGGAGTTTGTGGCCAACGTCTGCACTGAATCCTCTCGTTTTTGACATTTCTTTCAACTGCTGTTTCTGATCAGATGCGTACAGATGTGGTGTGCCCTGTGTGCATGTGTGTTAGGGTTAGATATGCCCCTCAGCTACTGGTGATATGGAGGAAGTTCCATTAGTTTGACACAATTTTCTTTAGTTCGTTTTATAGTATATTGTCAGGTATTCAGGTAGGTTTCAGGTCTGGAGAACGACCTTTGGCAATGTTGTCTTCATCGAGCACCATCCTTAGATGAGAATTTTCATTATTTTGGTTTACAACTGGATACCTAAAAAAATGTTAATTCCCATCAGCCTCACCTGCACTTTGTGTTTTCGGCTAATTGGCGTGATGAGATGCTGAACACGGAAAAGATTAAACCAAAAATCAGTGTGTTGGCATTGTCAGCATGTCTGTTATAAAATTCAGTTCAATACTATTTTTAGTTCTTTATCCTTAATCTAACAGCATTAATGTGAATGTTACTCTCTATATACAGCTGCAAACACAGCTAAGAGACTCACTTTAAGTGTTCCAACACAGTCTAGTGCCTCTTATGAGGCTCTAAATGTTGTTTTAGAGGCACACTGCCAAGAATAAAGGTCTGTGGGAAACATTAAATCCATGTAATTTATGGCTGTGAAAATTGTACGATTTAAATATATACTGGATATTGACTATCGGCAGCTTCAATCAAATTTTCCAAAACACTGTGTGTGTGTGTGTGTGTGTGTGTGTGTGTAAAAGAGAGAGAGAGAGAGGAAAAGAGAGAGAGAGAGAAACAGTCATACAAACATCTGTAAAAGATGAAAACCTGCTATTACCATGTCAGGGAACAGCGCACCATTCAATACACACAGGCAGTTGCACACTTCAGCGCTCACATACACACACACACAAACATTTTTCAGAGCACAGAGCCTAGCCAGAAGGGAAACAATAAAATATCAGCACTGAAAAGGTTGTCAAGGGACAAGTGACGAGCTTCCACATGTCTCCTCCTCTTTGCGGTGCTGTACTCTGCGATCAAAGGAGGCGGCGTCACCGAGGCCTCCGAACTGCAGAGCGCAGAGCCGCCACTCAACCGGCAGCCACCGCGCCACACCATCAGACGCTGTAAGCTGAGCTCGGCGGTGCGGAGCTGTGAACTCGATGGGTGTTCTGGAAATGAGAAATAAGAGTTTTTTTAGCAGCTGCATTTAGCAAACTCATCACAAAATGCCTGCTTAGTGTTTGCTTCACAAACAGTAACGTTATCCCTCTGTCCTCCTGACAATAGGCCTACCTGTTCTCCCCCGCCATCTCTCTTTCTCTTCCTCGGGCAGTTTTTCTGCTCTCCTCTAGGTCTGTTTTTTCATCAGGTGCTCAGAGTTTTGCTTTTTTATCCGTCGTTTCTCGACCTCCATCTAAATCTCAGCTTGTGTACCTCATGCTCACTGGTGGAATGTAACTAAGTACAATTACTCAAGTGCTTTTTGTATAAATATTAAGACTATACTTGTGGTCCACTATTGTTCATCTGCATGTTGGAGACACTGGTTACCTTGCAGGGTAAGCTTCTGCATTCAACACATATGATTGGCTGATTGCAACATTTCAGTGCTGCGCATACATTAAACCATCAGATAAAAGAAAAATAAAATGGTTAGATAACGCAGAAAAGGGAGGAGCTGGATATTGTTACTCATCTCCTGATATGATATCAATTTTAATCGATCTGATTCTCTGTAATTCAGTTACATAAGAAAAAATGCTGTTCAAAGCTTTTCCCAGAATTCATCCTCGAGACCTTGAATTTCCTCCGATTCTAAAAGTGATCGATGCCTTAGCACTGCACTCGTAAAATATCGACCTCATTGTGGACAGTTGAAAAAGAAGCATCAAAATCAGAGCTGCAAGCAGACTTTGAAGTGTAAAATCGTTTTAAAAGTAAAGGGCCTAACCGTTAGCCCCCCATCCACTTTCTCATCTCCTTACGTCTCCTCACTCTAAACCTCAGTTTCAGTCTCCGACTATTTCTCCTCAAATGACCTCTCATCTCTCCATCCCATCTCTCCCATCTTACTGCCGCCTCTCAGAGTCAGGTGACGGCTCCGCTTTTATCCACACATAACTGCCGGGGTGGTCTGATATGTCAGCTTTCTGTTCCTTCTTCTGACATACGCCATTTTTCAATCAGCGCCACCAAGTCGCTAAATCCCTATTTATTAGCCCAGTTAGCCTATATATAGCCTGGACGCACACACACACACTCGTCCACTGCAAACACAGGAAACAGCAAGGAACGACTGCTGTATTAATATTAAGCAGCTTAGCTTGTGTAAGTGCCAATGTCCTTTTAAAATACCACGGAGGACTCAGAAGGGATTATAGCAGCTAAACTGAATTTTGCTATTTTTCCTCATGCAGGGAGGCGGGAGAGGGACGGTAAGTGTGCAGAGATTGCTTTCAAGGTAAACGTGGGAGTGGGAGTCCAGGAGGGCAGCTGTGAAGCACACACACACACACATTCACACACAAACCTAAATGTCACTCACACCAAGTTTTGTGGTTTTATATAACTGGATCTGCAGTGCAGGAAGCATTTAAAGATGAAAAGAAAAACTGTAGTTTAATATGAGAACTTTCTGTGTGGCCCCCTCAGCATTTTAACAAACGTTTTTTTTTTTGTTTGTTTTTTTTTTTTACAAAATCTACAATACATTTGTTTTTTCCGCCTTTTTTGTACAAAAGCTTTCATGATGGAAGCGTTACCATGAAAAATGAAAACCACATCAGAGGAGCAATTGAGCAGCTCAGGGAATCGGAGGCTTCCTCACTGCGATGAGAAGTAGGTTTTTGATCCCTACGGAGCATTTCCTACTATCAGATGTTGCAGCTTACAAATCGTCTACAAATTGGCAGTGGATGATGTGACTTCTGGGGGTGGGGGGGACATATATCTCAATTTGTAGCCATTAAAAATAACCATACTTCAGGACAGAAACATCCACAAAATGCTCCACTGTGATGAAATCGGTCTACAAAATAGCAAGGACTCTCATGACATGAATCAAGTTAGCGTGATTAATATGTCCCCCTACATTCAGTACATGTATTCATTTTTGGAGAGAGAAATTTGCAGTGTGTGTAAGTATGTGTGTGTGTGTGTGTGTGTGTGTGTGTGTGTGCACTGTACGCCCCCAGCCTTCTAAAATGGTGCAGTAGAGCAGAACCCCTCTGTGTGTGTAGTGTAGTATCCTACGCAGCGCTTGGCGAGAGGGAGCGAAGAGAGAGAGATTTGACAGAGTGCCAAGCCGACCTCGTTTCCCCCTCTCTGGCGTGTGTGTGTGTGTGTGTGTTGCAGTCGCAGCAGTACTGTAGCAGCACTAGCCAGCTTGGCTCAGCTCACAGCTCCCGGATCTCCGCCCTGCACTTTATACATGTAACTCAATCCCCACCACCGCACAACCCTACACAACGGGCCCTCATCAAACCTTACACACACACACACACACACACCAGTGGGACACACAGATACCTGGTGTGCACATGCATGCACGTACAATGAAGCTGCAGTGATCTACACAGACTTGTGAGGTTAAAGCAGCCTCAGTTGCATTTGGCATCTTCACCACTCAACAAGTTAAACACCCAAACTGATACACACAGTAGGTCACAGTGGGACTACTGTACATCCTGTGCTCAGGTTAGTGGTGTGTGTGTGAATGTGTGTATATCACTCCTTCCCCACTACTAAGCTGTATGTGCCATATCAGGGGCGAGCAGAGACTTCTGGAAATATTACAGGAGCTAATAATAAGACTATTGAATGTGGTGTCACAGCGTTTTAGACTGCCTGTGTGTGTGTGTGTGTGTGTGTGGGCCCACCGAGCCTGACTGTTCTCCTCACCATAAGGAACTCATTGACCTGAATCGGTGCAGAGCCGCGCCCCTCTTCAGGGCTGCTGCAGAGACTCTATGGAGCCCCTGGTGGCCGAAAGGGAGAAGTTCACCCCGGAGTCTCAGAGCCACACTGTCAGGTGCCCGACTGACTCACTGCCAAGGGTGGAAGAAGATTTTATACTGAAATAAAAAGTACCAATACCACAATTTAAAAGAAAATATTCAATGCAAAGTCAAAGTTATGCATAGAAAACCCCATTCTGCAGAATTATTCATTCATTGAATTATTATTAGGGTCATTCTTAGGGGATGATAAACAGGGCAGGACAAAAGAGAGGAGGTTTTGCTGCATACTTTCGTGTTGAGTTTTTTTGGTTATTTTGGTGAGATTTAATTTAATTTAATCATTGGATTATTGAACTGCTGCTTTCATCTTTGATAATGTTAAATATATTATAAACTTTAACTTGTGTTGTAACCCATAACCACTGCTGTCATACACATTTATGAGGAGAATAAAAGCATCACATTTTCCTTTGACAAGTGCTGAGGTAAGTATAAAGTAGGATAAAAGGGGAATACTTCCTTAAATCACATTTGAGTAAATGTATGTAGCAACATTCCACCACTGTTTACTACATGTGTGTTCATAATAATGTAACATTGATCCACAGTTGCATGTTTGCATCACACTGATATCTCTCTCCGAAAAGCGTCATTATTGCAGCGCCACCTCGTCACTGGAAACGTGGCCAGCAATGACAGTCTGGGTGTGTGTGTGTGTCTGAACATGTGTTCCAGGATGCATCGAGTTAATCTGTCAACCTCTGGATGAACTCCAGTGTTTAATGGATTAGCCTTTCGCTGGATAACTGGTGGAAAGACAATGAGGATTACCCTTTTCATGCCATTGTGCGAAGCTCCAAAGGTTAAGATTTGTGTGTGTGTGTATGTGTATTTAATCTCTAGAGAAAGCCACTTTTTAGACGAAAACTATTAAAAGGCAAGAGATCAGAGAGACAGTCTTTTCAGGGAACACACAGAAGAATAAAAGAGCGACTCCACTCTTAAATGACAGCTGAAATGTTTATTTCAGTCCCACAGTTTGTCGTCACGCCACAACTTAACCACGCAGAAGCTGTCAGCTGGTGGCAGAAGGCTCCCTAATCATATCCTTTACACAGATGCAGCCATCTTTGAAGTTCCACCTTTCATACTGCCGTTCTGTGTTGCGTTGTATTTGGGCTCATTCATTCAAATGTCTGATTTTTACTGAAAAATATTAAACATTTCATTCACGTGCGCTGCTCTCCATCAACAGAGAGACAAATACTGCTGTCAGACTTCTCAGCACAATCAGCACATTCTTACATTTTTAGCTTGGTACAGGAGAGCAGTTCTGCAATAACACCTTCAGATCAGCAACACATTGAATAACATTTGGTACGTCCTTCTAAGAAATCAGGTATCTTCATTTATTTCAAATACTTCAAAAACAATATACAAAAAAATACACAATATAAACATATCTACTGGTCAG